>QTSX02001718.1:60155-78776 GCA_014839935.2 Entomophthora muscae | reverse complement strand
CTGGCTTTTTAAGCTTTCCTACTTGGATGAATAATCCCTGGCATTATGGGACTTACCGTGATAACTCCCAAGTCCTCCCCAAAGCTCTCCCCTGAGCCCTCTCCCAAGAAGAGCCCCGCTCACTCCACTGGGAGAGAGAAATCTGATGGTTCAGTTAATGACCACAGTTTCTATAACTCTGCTTTAGACAAGGAGCCTACTAAGAAGTGGCGCCAGGCCAATAAGTCCCCTCCAGAGGATAAGTATCCTACATATGAGAAGCACCAAGATAAGCCCTCTTCCGCTTCCCCCTACCAAACTCTCCTCCTTAAAGATCATCAGGGGATGATTCAAAGCCCTGCCCTGATTACTTCCCTGGATTCTGCCATGCTTCTGCTGGCCCATGAGACCCTCTGTTGGTCCACAATATCTGCAATGTCAATGGGAAGTTCAAGGCTCCTTTCACCTTGCCAAAATACTTCCCCATAATGAGCATCAAAGGGGACCAGCCATGGTAGCAAATGGTTACATCTTCAGCTGCAACAACGTCAACTGGGGCTTCAAGAGCCAGGCACTATACCTGTGAGGACCGCTCCTGCCCTGTGCAGCTCAATACTGAGCGCTGGGACTTGGTACAAACCATCAAGGGTGAGCACACTTGTGTGATGCCCAACACAACCATTGCCTGCTTTCTCAAATGGTATCTGGTGCAGGTCATTCCCACCTCAAAGGACCTTTTCACCACTCAGCTGGCTGTGCTTGCCTGTAAACACCTATTCCCCACCAATCTGAAGAGGGTGCCAACCCACACCCAGTTGGTTAAGTTTGTTAGTGATAGGCTCCAAGCCTCAAACCCTTGGCCAAGAGTGCCACCACAATCAAAGACCTGGTCCTTTCTGATGCCCTCAAGAAAACCAATGATGGAGAGATGTTCCTGCTCCATGACAATGGGCAGGAAGTGAAGGATATGATCATTGCCTACACCACAACTCAAAACCTGGAGCAGCTGAACACTGCTACTACCTGGCTGTGCAATGGCACATTTGCAACCTGCCACACCCTCTTTAAGCAGCTTTGGGTCCTGCACAGGCAATTTGATGCCCAGGTTATCCCCCTTGTTTTCTTTCTCCTGCCTGGTGCCAAGACAGAGGTCTATGCCAGATCCTTTAAAATTTTTGGGGATGCTTTGGGCTCCCTTCCTGCCAACCAGCTCCGCCTCTCACCCACACCACAAGGGCCAATCCCTCCTCTGCTGAGAAGGATGAGTCCACCCTAGCTGCAGAGCAGCTAGCTCATGTGCGCTCACTTGGGCTAAAGGTGATTATTGTGGACTTTGAGCTTGCTCAGTTCAGAGCCTTTGAGGCCACCTTCAATGGAGAAGTTCAGGGCTGCTTCTTCCATTTTAGGTAGGCCCTCATCAAACACCTCAAGAGCAAGAAGGTGCTTTTTGACAAGTATCTTAATGATGGTAAAGGGAATTACCGCTTTGCCATTACCCAGTTTGCTGCCTTGGCTTTTGTGCAGCTAGAGCATACTGGGCTTGGCTTTGAGGCCCTCCTGGAGGATTCTTATATGAAGAAGAACTCCACCATCTTCAAGGGTTACCTTGAGTACTTTGAAAAGTCAATGGGTAGGCAAGAAGGTGACTTCCCGGAGAGGAAAGAGCAGGGCCACTGCCCCTTGGAATTACCAGGGCGCCTGCCTCAAGAGTGGAGATGAAGACCACCTCTAGCCTGGAGGTTTGGCACAAGCACCTGAAGGTGAAGTTTGGGTCAAACCCCAAGTACAACAAGTTCTGTGCCAGAAGCTGCAGGAGGAGCAGGCCCAGAAATGTCTCCAAGTTTTGCAACCTGGCCAACCGGGTGGCCCCCAAGAAGAGGAAGTCTAAGGAGCAGGAATATCAGGAGGACGTCCAGAAGGTAATCAAGAAGAAGTATAAGGTGGTAGAGATCAAAAAGTACCCTAGAAGATGTTGCCACTGCTCTTCCTGGTGGGTTTAATTAGCCTAATAAACCTTTGCTTTGCTTTGCCTGGATATGTTTTTACTTTTGGATTTTTATATTTTTCTTTATTTTTTTGGGTAAACTAAGCTTTTTAGGTATAAATGGTAAGTTTGAGATACAGTTTCAATGTGGTTTTGTAAGAAATATCTTATATTTTGTTAATTTATCTTTAAGGTATGAGATATTTTCAGTTGTGCTTATATAAAGTATAATAAATAAAATATAGAGTTTTCTTATATTTTGTAGTTATTATGATATAAAAAATATCTTTATTTTTGGTTCATTGGAATTTAATTTTTATGGGAATAAAAAATAATTTTATAATAAAGAGTGTAATTTACATAGTAAATTGAAAAATACTTGTTTATAACTCCTTAATATTATTATATGTGGCATGGTTTTTATTGCGTTTTTGGACTCTCTGAGGGCATTTTAGAATAATAATTTATTTTTAAATATTTTTTATATTTAAAAATTTCATGGCAAAGTGTTTTGTTACTTAAAAAAGTGCTGAAATCCAGGAGACAGCATTATTTAAAACCAGGTCGTCACTTTACTATAGTGTTGACATTAAAAGTGTTGACTATGGCCACTGTTGACATTTTTAGTGTTAACATGGGCACTTTTGCCTCCTAATCCTACCTATTAATGGGTAGGACCAGATTTTTTAAGCTTTTTTATTTTAAAAAAAGTAAGATATCACCTGGAAAGTGGGATTTCACAAGTCATGTGGGTTTCAAAAGACAGAGGTAGAGATCTCTCAGTTTGGTCTCATCTGGATGGGTGTTTAATGTAAAAGTTGCAATTTACTCAAATTTACTATAAAGACCAAAAAGAGTTATTAAAATATACTTGTGGTGAATTTATTGAAAATATGCACAGAATATACTGTCTGTCAACAGTTGAAATTAGGGAATATGGGGTAAGTTGAGGGGCCACAAGATTGGTGTGAAACATTAGAGCTGGGGAATTCAGGAGGCATGGCTGAACTGGATATCAGTTATATAATTTTTACATCATATCAAAACTGTAAAGAAATTAAAGCCAAAGAGTATATAAAATATTTATTTTATTTTTTGCAACTGAGGTTGACAGCTTGATTTCCAAATTATCTCAAAACACACTGGGTCACCTAATGAGTTACCCCATGACATATATAACATCATTTTCCCTCTTGATTTGGATGTCAAAGATTATGATAATTTTCACTTATAAGGGGTGAACCCAATTAAAAAGTGGAGATATCTCATTAAGTTATTTGAATCACAGACAACTTCAATTGTATTGTTACCATCATGCCATCTCTTTGTGACCCAATGGCTGTCTGTCAGGGACCCACTTGAGAGGGAACAAGTTCCCAATCTGATGAGCCAAGGCCCCTAAGTTAAGCCCTGCAATAACTGAATCAATTGGAACTGTAACCATAGCCAGGTGGCTGAAGTGACCCAGATAGGCAAATCTACCCATCATAGAGCTAAACCGGCCCAACAGATAGTATCCTACCAAGTACGTCAATAGGTAGAATGATGTGTTGGGTCTAACCAACAAGGGTTCAACTGGAGGAGATGGAGGGGTGTTTCAATCATAACAAAACTTTCTGCCCCAGTGACCTGAGGGGTATTTGAACCAACCATTAGTCAGGGACTCCTTCTGGTGGAAATCCTCAGGGGAGGAATTGTGCCAGTCTGTAGTTGGAGTTGGATTCTCCAAGGCCAAAATAGAGGATAAGGGGACTAGAAACCAGAACAGGAGATAGCTTCTCTGCATGGCTTCAAAAAAAGAATTTACAAATAAGGATGATCAAGTTAAATGTGGAGAAATACTTTATTGTTGGAACAAGTAGGAAGTGTAAAGATGACTCACTTACATAATCTCAGAATAGGCTGAGGTAATTTAAGAGGGTCCTAGGATAGGAGGGGATTCAACAATAATTTTCATGAAAATAGTGGCTAAAATTAGTACCTGCCTTAACTGTGCCTCAATTTGTGTCTTCATAATAATATATGTGAATAGGAACAAATTGAAGAAGCACCAGGAACCAGCAACAAGATTGGGAACAATTAAGCAGTTTATCAGCTTAATAACATAACAGATCAAGAGCAGAGCCTAGGATTTATATAGAAGGAGTGGATCCAAGAGCAGCAAGGAGGAAGAAAAAACCAATCATATTTTGAGTGGTAATTGATGTGTATTAATGATATATTAACACCAGCAGAAGCAACACCTAAGTTGGAAACAGAAGACAATTGACATAAATCCATATATTTAGGTAATATAAGTTGAACTTAAAACTTTAAACTAACTTTTGGCTTCACTTTAGGGTTCTGGGTTTGATCCCCGTCCTGGGCAGTGTTAACCCCAGTGGATGGATAGGACAATACTTTTTTTGGTTTCTGGGTGTCCTAAAATTGATAAAATTGGAATATTATCAATAAAAGAAATCAGCTGTAGTCAGGGAAGAATTCCCTGACACTGTACTTCATAGCATAAGAAATCCATGATATTCTTCAATAAAGTTATCTTATTCCAAATAATTATTATTTACTTCTTTTGGACTTTTGTCTTCCCCAACACAAATACTGAACTATAGTTAGTACTAGGTGGTTGCCCTGTCCAAGGACAGATAAAAATTGAATATATTAAATCAATTAAATACATTTCATTGTATTTTTAGGCTGGGATTACTTATTACATGCTTAATTAAAATTCTTATTTAAAAATGGTTTCTTTTAAGTTAATTCAACTTTTATTTACTTAATTGAAATTACATGTCCAAGTAAAAATATAAGATATAAATCTAAATAAGTGGAGTATCACTATTAATTTCAGTAAAGCTAGAATAATAATTGATTTTTTTGTTTAATTTTCAAAAATTTACTAAAATATAAAGCTGATCAATAGCTTTAAAATAAACTGTTGAAAATTAAGATCAGCTTAGTATTCACAGAGATATATTGTTTTTAGTATTATATATTATTAAAGTGAATTTAGATGAATCAACTTGAGTCTATATTTGATTATAACATGAGCCTGATTCCAGCACTTACATATATATCTGGTGCAATACACCATCTAGAAAACACCATCTAGAAAGACGCCATCTAGAAAAAAATTTGCAATAGGGTCGGAATTTACATCAGCAAAATTAAAAGAAATTTAAAAAAATTATTAGATAGTTATTTTTTACATATTGGTTTCTAATACACCATCTAGAAAAACAGCATATAGAAAACACTATCACAAATTGAAATAAAAAGAGTGTTATCCAAATAAGATTTTTTGAATATAAAAACACTTAATAAATACCCTAAAATACGCCATCTAGAAATACAGCATCTAGAAAGACAGCATCTGGAATCAAATAATAAATTATACTTTTATGTGCTAAATCCAAGCCTTTTCCTTATTAACTGAGAATAAAGCATGATATTCATTTATGACCACATATAATATATCAACTCAAATTAACTCACCTTTGATAGTACTATTTCCCTGTAACACAGCCATTAAAAACCACTTTTGATATACTGGTTTTATTCCTTACCATAAACTGATCTGTAATATTTGGGTTTCAACTTTAAAATGTTTCATTAATAATTTTATATATGCAAGAGTAGTGACTCCATTAACTGGAACTGCTATAATTGGGTTAAAGACAATTTAACTAAGACCACCTCATCAATTGAAGGTTGGTACAATCAATTTTCTTGCTTTGTTAAGATAAAGAAGCCCAGATTCATTGTGATTATCAAAAAGCTAAAGATCTGGTATATCCATGGGGACCAGCTTTACCCTCAGGCCATAAAAAGAAAAGCTGTTTTATCCAAGAATGCAGATCAGCAGATCAAGTTTGCAAGTGTTACCAAGGAGTTTTTGACCTATTACACCAGAGAAGGCCACCTTACCCATCTTAAAGGCATTGTAAAGACTTATGGGACTGAAGCCTGATCAAGGTACTCTTCCATTAAATACTTTACTTTCAAACATTTAATTTTTACTTAATTTTTAGTAAATTCATACAAACATAGGAGCAAACTTCAATATAGAAATATCACAGTTTTGGGGTGTGTTGACTTTGGAGATTTGCACACTAAAGTTGGTACTAGATGATCCCACATTATTATTGAAGATTTGAAATCTTTGGATTATTTTGAGTCTAGCCATATGCTTTTCTTACTATTCTGAATTTTATGGGGTTTTTATTGAATTTTATGTTATTTGACACAGTTCTGCCAGAAAGTTGACATAGGGTTTCTAGATGACGTTTTCTAGATGGCGTCTTTCTAGATGGTGTTTTCTAGATAATGTTTTCTAGATTGTGTCTTTCTAGATAGTATATACCACCATATATCTGATCATCTAGAGAAGCTAGAACTATCATGCTTAGTACCATTTTGATTGTAATTATCTGAAAAATCCATAAATGTCCTCTAAATTTCATTAAAATTATTTTATTTAATCTTAATATCATTAAAGCTGGTTTACTCCACTGGCATCCCAAGTAAGATGATACTATGACAAATAGGGTTAACTCTGAAACAATCTGCAGCCACTTGGATCAGGTGATGCATCCAAGTGGAATATTATATTATTTTACTTGAAAATTAGTTGATTTGAAATGTGAAAGCCAATCATCTCTTTCTTAAAATAATATTTATATTTATAATTTGAATAATGTTGTTTTAAAGTGACCAAGCTCTTTTTTCATCAATTCAATCCTTATCAGAGAGTTTAAACATCCAATCATATTAAAGTATCATAAACAATATGTTGCTTCTCTTCAGATTTTAGTTCAAACATGCTGGAGTCAGTCAATCTTCATAGATAAGCCACTTTGATACTGTAAATTCAGAACCTAAATGTAAAAATGCAGGATTGTCAAATCCTTGGTCCAAATTTCAAATCACATTTGCGGGAAACTCAGCTGAGTGAAAATTAAAATAAAAATAAAAAACTATTTAATTTGACTTTTTTGGTTTATTTAAGTTGGCAAATTTTAAATCTCTTGAGCAGATAACTCAAAAAAAAGACAAAAAACAGCAAACAAATGCAGGATACATGAATCAGAAATGTGGGATTATAATGTACAAATTTGTATTTTCTTAAGTCTAATCAATCATAGACAACAAGTAAAAATTAATGAATATGAAATTGTGGGATTTTCAAATCTAAGAGCCAAATTTCAAATAAAAATGAGGTGAATTTGAAATAAATGTAATTTATGGGCATCTCAAACAGGAAGTCAAAGGATCTAGAGTAAATTTGTTCTAATTCTTTTAGGAATCATAGGCATTATCAAAAATCACCCTATTCTATTTTAGGACAGCTAAAATTTAGATGCTTGATCACAGTAGATTTTAGAAAACGTTAATAATAAAAAAGAATTATATATTACAATATTTTTTATCATGTTGTCTTTTCCTTGGTGTGTTGATAGTTCACTTGCTGTTGATAATGTGCTTACATTTAATTGTATAGTTTCACCTCCAGTTGCCTTGGAGGTGAAACTATCCAATTAAATTAAAGTACATTATCAACAGCAAATGAACTATCAACACACCAAGGAAAAGACAACTTGATAAAAATAGATTCTAATATATAACTCTATTTTATTATTAACGTTTTATAAAATCTACTGTAATCAATTATCCTTAATATCAATACATTAACACATTTTGTAGTAAACTGATGATTTTTACTTTCCCACCTATCCTTCCTTCCTCAAAAAGAATTTTTGTTGGCCCCTGGCTACGCTGGGGGCCAAAAAACTTTTAAAAAGTTTCTGCGTCATCAGGAGAGTGACTCATATATCATTATATGGTTTTGTGTTTGCTATATTAGTGATTTAGAGTGCAGAATAATGCATCATTTCCAGTTAGACAGTTTTACATTTCACTTAATTTCATATCTAAACATGGTTGTTGAGATTGAATTTTTCATTTGATTTTATCCAGAGTGGAGCTTTTTGATTTGGGTTGGTGTTTCCTAGTGTACTTACTGTACATTAAATTTGGATTCCAAATCCCACAATCTTTATTTGATTTTACTAGTGACATACATTTATGATTTTAAATTTGGTTTGTGGATTTGACAATCCCACAATTCCAAAAGACATAGTAAACTTAATGAAAATAGTTGATGGATTTGAACACTTTAGTTCTGATTCCAGTTAATTCATTTTATCAGGATTTTGGAATAATATGGTAGACTTGATCATTATTCCCCTGACTGATTGGCTGCAGACAGCCTCCTGCCACAAAGCTGTTGAGCTTAAAGTACCAGCTGATCTCAATTATAGCTTTAGGTAATCAGAATGCTGATAATTACCCCAAAGCTTGATCACAATTCAGTGCTGGACTTTATATTGGCTTCAACCAAAACCATCAAACCTGATGATTTCTGATTGTGATTGCAGAATGCGCCTCTGCCAATAGGCTGATTGATTCCTGAATATTATTGCAGGGCGCGCCTCTGCCAGACATTTGCACCAGGACTCAAATCAGACTTCACAACCAATATGAAAAGTTTTTTATAAAGAACAATGCATAATGCAAAACCCCATTAACAGGGTAAACAAACCAACATATGCATGAAATGGTGGACAAGATGCCGCCAGAATCCTGTTATGATAGATTGGGGTCTGGCAATTAATTGAAGTCTCATGCCAGACCAGCATGGCTGCCTAACTCTGGGGGCTTAAACTAGCAGTCTGGGGAACAGATATAATGACTAGTAAGAGTTAGAAGCGTCAGATAACAATCTGGCAAGAGGGCTTATCCACCCTATATAAAGTGCTCTCCTTACTTGAGATTGAGCAGAATATCTCACTTTTGAAGATAGAGATTGAAGATCTCTATTGTTGTATCACTACTAGCCAACACCTAGTAGTCAGAAGAATCCAAATAGAGCGTGCTGTCATCTATTTGCAGACCAGTGTAATTTCTCCTACAGACTTGGAACACCGCCAGGCCATAGCCACACCTTAGATCTGATTGGTAGCAAAAGATTATCTTCATACAATCTATTATCAATATCTGTACTATGATGAATAATAAAGATCTTTTTTCAAGACAACAAAATCTTGACATATTTTTTTCATTTGGAATATGCAGCTTAACTTGAAATTTGCAAAGTGTCTATGAGTTCACACATTTTTAAATATTTAAATAAAAATACAAATAATTAAATTTAATTAAAAAAGGCCATCCCACAAATTGATTCAAAATTTGGACCAAGGATTTGACAATACCACATTTTTACGTTTAGGTTCTGAATTTACAGTAGGCATTCTCAAAAATCTTTCTATTCCAGTTTAGGACAGCTAAATTTAGATCCTACTATTCATCATCTTAACATAATTAACATTAAATTGACTAAAAATTCACTCCTCTTTTTAAATTTACCTTTTTTTAATAAAAATTTATTATGTCTTCTGTCAATAACAGCCAAGTAAACACTGCTGTTCCCTGGTCTTGACAGAATAATGCAGGACTACGCTGGGTCTTTCAATAGTGAAGCCTCTGTCTATGGTCATTCCCAACCTGCAGGCCCCTCCCCAAGAACTACACAGGAGTGTGTTCTTTTTTCCTGTGTCCTCAAGCATGGCCCTGTTTGCCCATCACACACAGGCAGCTGCTAATCTACCTCATGTATCAATACTAGCATCTGGAATTAGCCAATTGAGCTAAGGGGTCTCCCAGGGAAGATGGAATGCAGAAACAGCCAATCAGATGGCACTGTCCTGTTCCCAAGACAGACACGTCCCACCTCTAGCCAATCAGCCTGCAAGACACAGAAAAAAGCTAAATACCCCAGAAATTGTTCTTGAAAAGGTCAAAAAGCAAGTAATGCTTATGTTCCTCAGGGAAATTGTGGCCATGATGGGTTTTGCAAAGTCCACTGTGGCTGCAGCCCTGCAAGCCCATGCCAACTATGGCCCCCTATCAAGAAGACCCCTAATGGTGCCTGTTCTTTGACTGAAGGTGAAAAAGCCCACCCCATCATGCTGGCTATTATGGAGCGTGACTCACGGATGCCCTTGGTCCAGGTTTGTCTCCAACTGGAACTCCACAGCATTTTCACCAAAAAGAGAACAGTGAATTTGTGGATGCACAGAGTTGTGGTTGCTGCCAGAAGCTTATCCAATCAGGTTCTCAGTGGCCCCAGTTTGATGTACACTGACCCCTATGATTCTAGAATCATCAATTTTATCAAAGGAAGGGCAATGAGGGCCCGTAATGACGTAATATTCTTGTCGTATGCTAAGACCTCGGCCAGTATCCAAGACTTTGGAGAGAAGCGCATCCAATCTGACGTGTACAAGCGTGGCCCAATTTTGTATTAATTTGTTGGGGTTTTATTGGCATTTTCCCCATTAGGTATCAATTATTACTTAGCAATATTGAACACCGCAGATGAGTATGCCTACCAGACAGAGCTCAAGGACATTCTAGAGGAGTGGGCTACCAAATAAGCTGTGTATAAAGTTGTCATGAGTGCTGAGATAAAGCAGTGGGAATGGTCAATCAATGAAATTATGGCTTCAGGGCATACCTGTTGAACATACCCCACCAACCATGCTGGCATGCATCTTGCAGATGTATGTCTTTAGAATTTGGTTTGGCTCACAGGTGCGCAAAGCCTGCCATCTACAATGAACTGTGCACCCAAATTGAGAAGGGGTTTGAGATTTTCCCGTCTGTATTTGTCCAGGACTTATCAGACCTTGTCATCTTCTATGCAAGTGATAGTGATAAGTCCAGAAAGGACTCCCACCCCCATGCTCATCCACTTGTTTTGTCAAGCCTGCATATGTGACAGAAGAAAAATTCAAGCAATTAAAGCAATCAGCTCATGCTGCCTCTTCCCAGTCAACAAACCCTACCTCCCTAACCCCCATCAAGACCAAGCCACCTGCCTTCCAACCCTGACTCCCAAGCCACCACTCATTCCATTCCTGCTAATATCTGATGCCATCCCTTCTAGAGGTGTAGATGATGGCAACATACATTCTGCCCATTTACACCCCTACTTGTCCCTTGATGAGTAAAATAAAACCTTTCTTGGTTACAACTTATTAAAAATGATATTATTTCTTTCAATATATAATTAATAATATATTCTTTTACATTATTGATATTCCCTGTATTTTAAAAAAAGTTATACAGTTGATTTGATAATATATAATTATTTGTATGAATATTTTTCATAATCAATAATAAAGTAAGGACAAACAAATGTAAATATTACATTAGAATATTGTAGCTAGACGTTAACTCTTGATATTTAGATAGTATGTGCATAACTCAATATATTTTGCATAATAAAATTCATTGTAAACTTGGTATTTTCATTGTGAGTTTAAATTAGACTGTGTCTATATTAGAGAGCCATTAACACTTATTACAGATATTGATACAGATTAAATTTTACAGCTTGTATATTTATCTATTGATAATGATTCTGTTAAATTAAAGTCAGATTTATGAGTTAGTAATAATATAATGAATCAATCAATCACTGTTTATGACTATTAATTGGCTGATTTTTTTTGGTGTGACAACTGTACATTTTTGATAATTACACACTGGTATCCCATTGGTTGGTTTCACATCCTATTGCCTGAGCAAAGGGGATGTGAAATCAACCAATGAGATACCAGTGTGTAATTATAAAAAATGCACAATCACCACAGCAAAGAAAATCTACCAATCAATAGTCATAAACAGTGATTGATTGATCCATTGTATTATTTTTGCAGATTATGAATGGATTAGACAATGAGACAACCACTTAGGGATTAAGCAATGAAATGATTGCACAATTGCAAAACTTCCCTATTGCAACATAGGTTTACAAGGGTTAAATACCTTTAAAACACCTAAAAACAGGTGTTTGAAGCATATCTGGGTTGCACATTGAGTACAGGACTTACTTCCAAAGCTATTAATAGGATGGCAAAATAATTGCTACTTGCCTCCATTAGGCAAGGAATGTGAAACTGATTGTTTTCTTAAGCGGCTCTTTCTGCTGTGAAATTCCACTCTCCTCCTTTTGGCAAGTGCTTCTGCCTGTGCCTCTAAACCCCTGGTGACAATTCCCCTGCCTTCTGCTTTATAACTACATCAGTATTTTAATAAATACCAGTTTTTTCATTATATCCTTATATTCTTCTGTCCTACCCAAGGCTGTCACTATACCAACTGCAGGTATAGTATTAAGAGTTAGGATCCTGACTAATTGTAGAAAATAGCACCTTATACTGCCACAAATACAGCATTGGTGCTCATGACTTTCACTACCAACAGCCCCCACCTCTGCAGTTCTGTCTATGAAGAGGGAGGAATGCCCCTGGATGAGTCTTCTGCCACTGCTTCCCCCTATCACCAGGCACCAGCCTTCACTGCTACCAATGCCCATGCTGGGGAAAGAGCAGGCGCTCCCTGGGGCCTGCCCACCCTCAGGCACTTCATGCCTGAACACCAACACCCTTAAGCAATTGTGTTTGGCCAACCACTGCTCTTAAAAGCCCCTGCCCCTTTGGAGATGAATGCCAACTCCTCTCCTTCTGAGGACACCATCTGTAGTGCCATTCATGCCAGGGACTCTGGGGCTGAAGGTAATGGTGCTTGCTCTAAAGATCTGGCTATTTATCAACCTTCTGATGATAACTCCTTGGTTTGCTTTCAGAGCCTCTCCCAGGTTAACCCTTACCAACTCTGTTGTGACCTCCGCACCGTAAAACAAATCAAAGACTATTTACAACAATTCACTCACCCTGCTGTATGCCACAATAAAATGCACCTGGGTTGCATCCAAAGCCTAGTGCATGACCAGGGAATACTGGTGTCCAACCAACAGATGTTCCTCCAGGTCCTTTACTCTGAGCTTGGACATATTTTCACCACTGTGAATCAATACCTTGCTGAAGTTACCAACGCCCAGAATAACATGCTTAACTGGGTAGATGCCATCAAGAGAGGAATAGCCAAGCTGCTTCAAGTGCATATGGTCCAGACCCTCACCCATCAGGGTGTAGATATCAATTGGATTAGTGTGGTTATAAACCACATGTTTGAGACTGGCCCCATGGTTCAAAACCTGGTTCATGAGGTGGAACTTTTGAGCCTTCACCTTATCACCATTCTACCCCACGCCTGATGCTATGGACAACTCCTCTTCAATTAACCTTCTTGGTTGTGACATCCTTGATCTCTTTGATCACTACAAGAAGATGCAGGCGGAATTGATTCAATAAAGCGCAGACCTTGCCTTTCTGTTTGATGGCTATCACACTGTGTCAGAGCTTCAGGATTGCCTCAAACTTTGGCAATCCTATGATAGAGATAATTGTCAGATCTAAGACAGGAAGGACAAGGAGGTGATAGCCTTGCTCCAAGCTGAGCTTGTCACTCACAAAAAGCGCATCACCTCTTTGGAAGATGACTTGGAAATCACCTGCCAGGAGAACAAGGTCTACCAAGATGAGCTGGACAAACAACGACTTCTCCTGGACGCCTTCCAGAGCCAATTGGATAGGATGGACAGTAAGATTATGGCCGTCAACTTACAGGATATGTCCCTCAACGCCAGGAGTCACCACAGTCCAAGAAGGTCCTCCATTCCCAAGCTCTATCATAGCTACAAAAGCAATGATGGTCACAGTCAGTTGGCCCCCAACACTATACAAGTATTAGAGCCTGTGTTGGAATCTGAGGATATTGTCTTGGCCACTCCTGAAACTTCTGGGGCTGCCCAGGGCAGAGAAGATGAACATGAAGCACAACATGAGGAAAATTGCCAATGTGCCTCTGAGGCTAGATTTGCTGCCTCTACCCTCAGCTGTTCCTGTCTCACCTTCTCCCTAGTGAGGATCACACCTGCCCCCTCCAACATGGCTCAAAAAAATTCAAGCCTGTCAACCTACCCAAGTTTGACCGCAAGAGTAATGTGGCCATGTTTTTAACCTATACCAGAACACTATGTATGGCGCTGATAATGCCATAAGGGACTCCACAATCATTAACTGCCTGAATGCTGAGACTCAAACTATAATCTTATTGCGGCTTCCTAAGAATGGTTGGACTTTTGCCAACGTTTCCAGAGCCCTGATGGAAGAATTTGGTAGCCAAGAAGCCCTTCTTAGTTCCAAGATGGACTTTGCTGACACCAAGCTAAAGGCGGGGGAAATCCTAGAAGACTTCACTTCTAGGTTCTACCTTGAGGCTCAAACCCTGTTGTCTATGAGCGCTGTGCAGTTTTTTGATGTGCAGTAAGCACTCCTTAATGTGGTACATGCCAACTGGGAACTATCTCTGACTCTTAAGTTGGGTATATACAACAGCTGCACTGTTTTAGATCTGATTTGCCCCCTATGCACCTACAAGGAGGAGTTTAAAGTCCCTCTCCCTAAAAGCTGCCCCTCCAGCAAGCTGAGTATAGACCACAATTGGCTGTGGAGATGACCAAGCCTTCTGACAAGGTTGGGGCTGCTCCAGCTAACAACGCTCCATGTACTTGCTTCAAATGCGGCATGGCTGGCCACTTCTCTCAGGAATGTAAGAACCCCTATCAAAAAGTCCATCATGTAGGCATGGAGGACGCCAAGGATTACTACGCCAAGGACGCTGGTATTGAGGAGGAAAATTTGGATCAGTCAAAAACTACTAAGCAGCCAGGACAAGGAGAAATCCTTGGCTGCCTTTAAAATTTTGACACCCTCATCTCCCCCATACTGCTGCCCCCAAAAACCTGCTCAGAGGCCTACTGCTTTACTATTCTCTGATTTAAAACTTAAAGATAAACCTTCTCTGATTGACTTCAACTTCCAACCAATTCACAAGGATGCTGAATCTGAAGGAATTAAAGAGGAACTCTTACATTGAGTCCTCACTGTTAACACTCAAACCCATTGGATTACACTTTGACCCAAGGTGGTTATTCCACAAATAGCTCAGAGAACAGTATCCTTGCCTTATGCTGAGCAACTAGATCAACCAGGTGTTGAAGTCACCCATGAAGAGGACAGCACTGAACAACTGGCCAAGCTGCTGTGTACATAAACATCTTGGCACCTCTAGAATCCCTCAAGGAAGAAAGCCCAGCTGTAGGGGCTGCCATGGCTACCTTCATGGAGAAGTTCAAAGGAATAAGTGTACACCAGGTCTCCAAGATTGTGGAGATCAGATAGGACTGCCATGATTGTACCTATATCAACCTGGTAGTGAACAAAACTCATGTCTGAGCCATACTGGATACTGATGCACCAGGGAACATTATATCCTTGCAGCTGGTCAATAAGCTAAAGCTGTTACTGGACTTAGCCTATCACAAAGAGTTTGATACAGCTGGGCCAAAGACTACTAAAGCAAAGGGAGACTACTCTTATCTTCTTCTTTGCTTTGGGAAACTAATGGTCACTGCCCCTGCCATAGTTCTAGAAAACAACAACTATGACATTCTTATTGGGACTAGTTTCATGGTCCAGTATGGCACTGTGAATAACCATGGAGACCATACATTTGGGATCATAGGCCACTCTATCCCCATGTTCTATCATGGCAACCGCCCTTCTGACCTGCCCTTACACCATCTGCACTACATCAACCTTGAATACACAGATGGAGAGCTGCTAGTTGCCTATACACTACAGCGTAAGAAGGCTAAGGTGCTCCCTCTCTTGGCTAGGAAAGCCAAGGGAATCCCAGTCTATGCCTCCTGTCAGTGACTATTCCACCTGGCTCTCAGGTTATTCACAATACAGGCCTATTGCTGGCTCTATCAGCTGGAACTCATGGAGAAATCTTTGTCATCCCTAATGTCTCTAGACTAGAACCATGGGTTGCACTGGGAATCCTCATGCCAAGCAAATAGGGAGTGATTATACTTTTGGCCAACATAAGCCATAAAGCAATGGTTGTCTCTAAACACCAACTACTGGTTTATATACAACTAGAAGAGCATGACAACTTGAAGGAGACAGCTCTATTTGCGGACTTCTCTGGGCTGGGTCTACCTTGTGAACAACCACTGGTACTAATGATCATAAGTTGTGGCTCTCTGTCTGGTCTCTCTGAAGAGCAAAAGTATCAAGATATGGATCTGTTTTCTCAGTATAAGGATGTGTTTGCCAAGGATGATTATGATCTGGGCAAGGATGTAGATGTTGCCCACCATATTGACACCCAGGGCAGTCCACTCATTCACTCCAGACCTATATGGTGTAGTTAAGCCAATCATGCTGTAGCCAATGAGGAGCTTCAGAAACTATTGAGGTCCAGCTTACTGGTCACTAGTAAAAGTCCTTGGACTTACCCTCTCCTGATTGTCAAAAAGAAGGATGTCAGCAATCAAGTGGTGATCAACTGCCACTGTCTTAATGCTGTTACCAAGAAGGATTATAATACGCTCACTCACATTGATAATATGTAGGACCAGCTTGGTGGCATCAAGTTCTTCAGTGCAATGGATCTTATCAGTGGGTAATGGCAGATTGATCTATCCTCTGCTGACCAAAAGAAATATGCAATTATCACTGATCAAGGACTATTCTAACCCACAAGGATGCCCCAAGGTCTGTCCAATGCCCCAGCTACCTTCTAACAGGTTGGATGCAGTGATGGGCGACCTCAAACTCACCAGTGTCTTGGTCTACCTGGATGACATTAATGTGTTTTCCTGAAACTTAAATGATCACTTGCAACACTTGGAAGAACTCCCCCAGAGGTTACTTGCAGCTAAACTCAAGTTCAAGCCACACAAGTACAACTCCTTCAAGGAGCATCTTGAGTTCTTGAGGTTCATCATTAGTTAAGATGGGCTCTGGCCTGTATTTTGAAGGTGAGAGTCATTGAGAAAATGAAGAGCCCAGCTAATAAGCGGGATGTGCAGGCCTTCTTGGGGATAATTGGGTACTACCCTTGATTCATCCCCAATTTTGCATCCCTAGCAATCCCCTCCTTCAGCTTCTCTGGGCTGATAAGGAATTCTTCTGGAATCCAGCTTGCCAATCTGCTTTCAATGCTATCAAGGGAACACTGACTGCAGCCCCCGTACTAGCCTACCCTGACTTTTCCAAGCCATTTGTGGTTCATATAGATGCTATCATGACTGTAATTGGGGGTGTTCTATCCCAACTGAACTCTGAAGGACTCAAACACCCTGTTAGATACTGCTTGTGCACGCTCAATGTTCACAAGAGGAACTACACTGTCACCAAATGGGAGTGTCTGTCTGTAATATACTCCTACCCAAAAACAGAGTGTATCTCCATGGAGTACACTTCATGGTGGTAACAGAACATGCCTCCCTGCAATGTATGAAGACCTTCAAGGATCCTGAAGGGCGTCTGGTGCGTTGGATCATTAAACTCCAGGCCTAAAACTACAAAATCATTCATCAAGCTGGAGCTGTCCACCAGAATTCTGATTGTCTCTACTGCCTTCCTACTGTTGCCTTAGTATCCCCCATGGCCAACATTATATATGACAAGCTTATAGAGGATCCTTCTTTGTGGGGGAAGGAGCCAGTAGAGATACAGAGAGCTCTCAAGAAGTTAGCTGTTGACATCAAGGTCTCTAAGGAACAACTTCTGAAGCTTTTTGGAGACTCTTGACTACCTTATATACGCCCATCCCTACGCATGGACTTGGTGGTGGCTGCTTAAAAGATTACTGGTCATGATGGTATACAAAAGATGTTAGCCCTGCTACAACAGCACTGCTTCTGGGAAGGAATGCACACTGATGTAGAAGATATTCTAGACACCTGTCATGACTGCAACAGTGAGAGACCTAAGGTTCCCAAGTTTCAACATAGACTTATACGCTCTGGGTTTGCCTTCCACATAGTAGCCATTAATGTAGTGGGCCCCTTGCCAGTTACCAAAAGTAGCAACAAGTTCATCATTGTGCTGTTGATTATACGACTAAATGGGTAGAGCCCAAGGCAATTCCCAACCAATCTTCACTGGTTACATCTAAGTTTATCCTGGAGAACATCATATACAAACATGGTTGCCCCCAGATTCTGCTGATGGACAATGGTACCAATTTCACCATTCACATCACCCCCCGCCTCAAACAACTGATGGGAATCTGTGGGACGCTATCCACCCCTTATCACCCACAGACAAATGACATGATAGAGCGCACCAATGGAAGCCTGGTCTAGATATTCCAAAAGCTCAGGCACCAACATGATACTGAATGAGATACCTTCCTGCCTGCGGCCACCTTTACATATAATAGTGGGTACCATTGTAACACTGGAAAGCCACCCTTCCAACTGCTCTATGGTTGGCAACCAGGACTTCCCCATTTACTATTTCTTGGTAAATCCCAGTCTGGCTGTGTCCCCAGAGGCATACCTTAAAAGGCTTGCTCATTCCTTATTTGCTTGCAATCAAAGGCCTACACTGTAAAACTAAATCATAAGTTGCAGGACCTAGAACAAACTGCATCCAAACGCCCTGCATTACCCACTTACCTGGTAGGAGACTCAGTCTACTTCTTCAGCAATAGAGGGTACGGCCGCAAATCCAAACTTGCTTCCCTTTGGCAAGGCTAAGTTCAAGCTATCCATAGGACTGGCCCCAACTCCTACACCCTTAAAGAGCCCCATTCTGGGCAATTGATTACTA
>QTSX02001718.1:0-60145 GCA_014839935.2 Entomophthora muscae | reverse complement strand
ATACAGCTAATAGAAATAAGATTTATTTCTATTATTGGTATATTTTACACTATTAAACTTTTCTTCAGTAAACTAAGCATTATACTAATGTCTCAAACATAGTTGCTATGTCCATAAACTAAGCATTATACTAATGTTCAAAAAACATAAGTTTATGACTTAAATGATACCAAAGAAGTTAAAAGGCTTTGAAATGCTTAAGCTGGCGCCTTGGCTTAATCTAACAAATAATGACCCATATGTGTGCTGCTCCTAGTGACTAAGAGTAAGTCCCAATGAGGACAGCAACCCAAAAAACAAAAGCCTAATTAAAAAATCCATGGGTTGTTGTCCTGTTTGCAATAGTGATGCACCAAAGTATGAGGAATAAAAATGAAAGAACAAAGCGTTTATTAGAGACTGATAAGACTCTTCCAATATTGTACCAACTGTTCTACCACCTGAATGGCAGCCAGGAAACACAACTGGTTTCCTACGGATCCATGAAGCTGATGACCAAGGATTGGGTAACAAACCCCCACCAAACAAGACACACAATTGATCCCAATTTCCACAGGAAAGGCGGCCCCCAAGAAGATACAGTCCCACAGAAGACTCTCACAAAGAGCATACTCTACTGGGACCTGACCACCCACCCCGTAGAATACAGACAAGGCCCACTCAAGGAAGACTCACATTTTCTCCTCCTGCTTGGTATCACAGTGGTTGGTCCCTCAAAGAACAAGGTTGTCAGCCATCACCATTGGCACCAGTTGAGCAGTATCCTCTACTGTGTATGACTTAACACTTTCTGGAAGGCACACCAAAGACGCTGTTCAAAGTTATCAGAGACTTTCCAAGCAACTGGTTGGGCCTCTGTAACCCCAGGTGTTGCCCAAGCGCAAAGAACTGACTTCACAATGTTGGATACCGTCCCCTGTTGCAAGACTGAGAGCCCTTGACCCTCAAATTGGAATTCCTTCAACTGAGCCTTCAAGTATTCTTCTACCGCCTGCATGAAGAACTGCCAATGGATACTGTTACCCTTTTGCAACCCAGTTCCTGTCACCTCCCTGGGCTTGCTCAATGCTAGGAACAGCGCAGCAAACAATGGGTCTGTCCCCACTATAGCCAGATGAGGCACCAGAAGCTGATCTAGCTGAACCCCCAAGTCCAGACTGCTGCTGTCCACATCATGCAGGACTACCTGCTTTGCTGTTGACCTCACCACCTCTACTGGCCTGGTAGACTTGCGCCTCCTTGGGATTACCCCTTGCACCTTCTTCAAGACTCTTCTTAGAACTTCTCTAGAGCTACTGTTCACCATAGCCACCATCTTGAGACGCCTGTCATTTTAAACCTGTTATATAATCCAGTGAAGGGAAATGTTGTAGATCCTGAATGGATTAGACATTAAGTTGTCCACTTAGGGATTGAGTGACAAAAAATTGTGCAATTGCTTCCTCTCAAGATGGGTTTAATAAGATTAACTACGTTTAAAACTCCCATAAAACAGGTGTTTGGATGGTCTTCCAAATTTGCTTCAGAAACAGGCTTTACTTCTGAGGTTAATTATAGAAACAATGTAAATAGAGCCACATACCTCCATATGAAAAGCTGTGTGAAATAGGTTTTTCTATCACACAGGACTTTCATATGTGCCTGTTCACTCTCCTCCATTAGGAAAGTCCTTCTGTCTTTGCCTCCTTTCCCCTGGTGTAAATCTCCTGCCTTTTACTATATAACTGCATCACTATCTTAATAAATACCAGTTTTGTCATTATATCTTTATATCCTTCTGTCCTACCCAAGGCTGTCATTATACCAACTACAGGTATAGTATTAAGAGTTAGGATCCTGACTAACTAATTGTAGAAAATAGCACCCTATACTTCTACAAATATGGCACCCAGGAATTTTTTTTAAATACTCATATATCAACCAATTAGCAACTACATATAAAAAATTCTGTTTATTTTCCAAGCTTTACATATTGCAGAGGTTGCATATTGCAGTATACCTATTGCATCTTCATCCATTTGTTATAACTGTGCTGTTTTAGCAGAGTTATAAGGGGGAAAATATTTTGAAAACTAGATAGTATTCTTTATTGAGCAATAGTAACTATATAGTCATTGTGAATCAGTGGATAACAGGAACATGATTGTGTTGATCACACAGTTGGATAGTGAAGGGGGTGGCTTGATCCTGGTAATGAGTCAAGTACCAAAACAAGGTATCTGCCGTCGAGGATCATCATTTGTTCATGTTAATGGATTTGGTAATTTGAGTTTACTTTCTAGCTTGGCTATGAGTCACTGAAAAATTGGATTGTGGGTCACAAATCTGCTTGGTTGGAACCTTGCTGGCAGATTGAGCCTGCTGTTTTGACACCCCCCTGACTGAAGGTTGGCCTCCTCTGGGGGTAGGCCATCAGGGAGGTTGTCAGGGGCCCAGGTGCTATACTGTACTAGCTGCTGTTTGGTTACGGGTAAAACGGTTTTGTGTTGCTTCTGTCTTGCCTTGCAGGGCCTCAGAAAATCATGATGGAGAACCTTGTCTTGTTTACGCTTTCTGAGTCCTTGCATAAGGTAAGTGTTGTTTTTGTATAATTTCAAAGATAACAACAGGGCCCACTTTTTCTGGCTGTAGTTTACTTTTGTTGGTATTCATGACCCATTCTTTGTTGCCAACCTCATATCTGTTTTGGATAGGGATGAAAATATTTTGTAGATGCTTGTTTTTTTTTCTGGTTGATTTCTATTGGCCAGTAAGACCTGGGGATCTGAGCAAGGCGGAACCTTGCTTGGCATTTCCAGCTTAGGTCCTGATAGTGCTTGGATGATATTGGGCTTTATGCCATAGACTAACTTGAAGGGGCTTTTCCCGGTGAATCTGTTCACACAGGTCCAGCGTACAAACAATGAAGTTGGTAGCTGCTTGTGCCAGTCCTCAGGTCTCCCAGCAGTGAGCTTGGCCAAGGCTTGCATGAGGCTGCCATTTAGCTGCTCCACGCGTCCATTGGCCTGAGGATGATAAATTATTGTCACCGTGTGCTGGACCCCATTCTTGGTGAGTTATACATTGGTATTTTTGGAGGTCAATTCTTTGCCTCTGTTGGTTATCAGGAGTTCTGGCTTTCCAAACTTGCTGATAATTTCTTTCCCTATGAATTGTTGCACAACATTGCCTGTATATGTTTTGACTGCTTGCGCCACTGACCATTGTGTGGCTAAGTCTATTGCAATAATAATGTATTTATTTTTTTGTGTTTTCCTGGCATGGGACCCAAAATGTCTAGGGCCCACACCTTGAAAGGCATTTGCAAGCAAATAGGTGGTACTGATTTAGGTGGGGTATTGCTCTTTGCAAATTTCTCATATACTTGGCATTGTTCTAAGACTCCCTGGATTTCCCAGTACAGAGTTGGCCACCATGTGTTGTCTTTGAAGAATTCATAGAGGTTGTGGCTCTTTTGTGTGCTTTAGGTCTCTGTGGTAATTTAGGATTGTTTCAACTTGCTGATGTGTGGGAATATAAGAAATGATAATCCTGTTTGTTATTTTCTGATGTAAGGTTCCATATACGTCCGCAAAAAAGTGCTTGTTCTTAATGTTGGTTTATTTTGTTATGTCTGTGGTGCCAGGGGGGAAACCTTTGTCCTTTGTTCAGAGCACCAGGAGAGGCCATTCTGGGTCAAACCTGTTCTTTCCTCTTGTGGCTCTGGCGTACAGGCGCAAGAGTGTGTCCACCATGGCAAGTTCTGGACCAGGATTATATTGTATGAGCATATTAAACCTCTCCAGGAGTTCCATCCAGTGGGCTTGACAGTGGAATAGGTTTGCTTATGGTTTGAAGTATATAAGCAACTTGTGGTCAGTCAATGTCATGAACTCCTCCTGTTGTTCTAGGTAGCAACATCTTTTGACCAGGCAGTGTACAATTGCCAAAAACTCTTTGTTGTGTATAGGGTATTGGCACTTGCCATCTGTCAGTTTGTGTGATTTTTAGGCCATGGGCAGGAAGTCACCATCATTGTTTTTGATTTTTATTACTCCCCACTGCGTCTGAGGTGTTGGTTTCCATTTGGTATTCCCCATTGTGTTTGGGGTACTTTAGAATAGGTGCTGTTGTGAGTTTTTCTTTGAGGCATCTAAAACAGAGGTCTTGTTGGGGGGTCCATATGAATTTGGATTTGGCGCCTGTTATGGCAGACAGGGGTGCAGTCAGGATGCTGCAGTCAGGTATAAAACAATGTGCGTAGGCAACCATTCCTAAGAATGTGTGGAGTTCCAACTTGTCTTTGGGCGGCGGCATTTTGTAGATGGCCTGGATCTTCTGACTGTTGGGTTTAATACCATCTTTTGAGACTATATGGCCTAGGAAGGGCAACTGCTCCCAGAAGAACTGGAATTTGGAGGGTTTGGCTAGAAGCTTGTGTTGCGCCAAGGTAGCAAAAGCTGCCTCTAGGTCTTTGTGATGCTGTTTCACCAAGGGGCTGTAGACAATGATGTTGTCCAGGTAGACTAGGGCATGTTTACCAATGTGAGGGGAAACACCTTGTTCATGAAGGTCACATAGGTTGACTGGGTGTTTGTCATTCCAAATTAAGTACCACTCATTTGCATGATCTGTATTTAGTAAAAAAGCTGTTTTAGGAATATTTTCTTCCTTGATGTGGATCTGGTTGTAGCCAGTGTTTAGGTCAATCTTGGAGAAGACTGTGGCGCTGCCTAAGGCATCTAAAAGGTTGTTAATGAGTGGTAGTGGGTAAAAATTATTTATAGTCACTTTATTTAGAGCTCAGTAGTCTGTGACTAGGTGTAGGGTACCATCTTTCTTTGCTACAAAAAATACGGCAGCACCAAAAGGAGACTGTGAGGGGTGGATAAGTACTTTCTCTAACGCTTCCTTGAGGTAAGCACATAGGGTGTTGTCTTTGTTTGGGGTCAGGAGGTAGATGGGTTGCACCTTAATTACAGCTCCCTTGAGTTGAATGGAGTGTTGTATGTGTTTCTCTGGTGGTAGCCTGGGTAGAGCCTCCTTGAAGATTTCTGGATGGTGGGCCGCAATTTTGTGGTCTTGAGGTGTGGAGTTATCCTGGTGATCTTTGAAGTGTATGATCTTGTACTGGTAGGAGTCCCAGTCAATTGCCTTGAGGTTCTCCTTTTTGTCCAGGGTTTCTGTGATGCGCACAAAGGCGTGGTTGCGTAGTAGCTGGTCCACTGAGTCAGGGTAGATCTGGTGATTGACACCTTTGCGTTTGATGGTCAGTACAAGGTTGCCCAGTCTACATGG
This sequence comes from Entomophthora muscae, assembly GCA_014839935.2. NCBI lineage: Eukaryota > Fungi > Entomophthoromycota > Entomophthoromycetes > Entomophthorales > Entomophthoraceae > Entomophthora > Entomophthora muscae. The sequence continues at coordinate 54,868 of QTSX02001718.1, read as the reverse complement.
GGTTGTTCCTCTGTAACCATCCAGTCCCAGCAAGATATCAAACTTTGGAAAATCAATGACAGGACCCTGGATAGTGGAATGCAGGTTCTCTAGTATGACAGAGAATTGGACAGTTTCTCTTGTCATAACATTGTGATGTTCATCAGCTAAAACCACGTTTTTAATCCGCGAAGGATTAGTGGCTAGCTTGAACTTATCTACAAAGATGCTTTTGACTAGGGTTTAATCTGCGCCAGAGTCCAGGAGTGCAGAGCCTGTGTAACTTCAAAAGCAGAAAGGGTAAGACATCAGTTTATTGGGATGTCTGGCAATGGTGTAAAGTACCAGGTCCTCTGAGGGCACTTGGATTATTGGACACTGGTCTATGTGCTTAGGTCAGTATTCATTTTTTGGCAAGTCAGGAGTTGTGCAGGGAGAGATCAGCTTGCTCAGTGCTCTCCCTAGGCTTTTCCCTTGTCTTGGTTGTCTTGTATGGCAGTGATACAAAAATGGGCGCGGTTTGACTGGCCGTTGTTCCCATTTTTATGCCCATTTAAACCCACAGGTTTGTGGTTTGAACTGTTGCTGTTGTTCCTAGGAGGCAGTTGGTTGGAGCGCCCAGCTGGGTGAGAATCTTTAGCCCACTCTTGCTTTCCAGTTTGCGCCTTGAGGAGAGCATTGGACGTTTGTTCAGCTTTCTCTGTCTTGCGGTACATACTTTACAGGTTGGTTACTTGGTCCAGGTTTATATGTCTCATTACGTGCAACTTGAGAGTGTTGTAGTACATGAGATGGGTAGCTGGAGTATCAAAAGCCATATCTGAGGGGGCAAGTGTTAGAGTTCCTTGTAAGCGCAGGTGAGCTCCTTCACTGTGCCAGTTTGGGTTAAATTCTTCACTTGGTGTATGATCATGAGTGTGGTGTCTTTCAGCACAAATATTGCCCAGAAGTCTTGTTTGAAAGTGTCACAATCCTTCTTGGTGTGTTCTTCATGCCACTTGTTGCACCAGGTGCCGGTGTCATGAGTCAATTGGATGGAGACTTCTGCAATCCAAAATTGTTGTGGGCATTCCATTTTGGCCAGTTTGCTTTGAGCAGATTAAATCCATGCTGCGGCGTTATTGTTGTTGGCTCCATAAAAAGGCTCCAATGCAGCACTTCAAAGTCTCTGTGCTACGTAGGCTGCCATGGTGCCTTTTTTGGTTGCTCGGGCATGGCGGCGGGTGCCTGGAAGAACCCTTGCACTAACAGGGCGTTGAAGTCAGGGAGCGGAAACACCATGTTCTGATAAAGCACAAAACCATCAGATATCTGGGCATCTGGTGTGTACGGCGTCCAGTCTAGTGGGAGGCCAGACATGATTCTATTGAGGATTTGTTGGCCGCGCAAGTACAGGCAACAGGAAGAATTTTGGGGAATAAAGTAGGATGTAAAACTGCTTCTTCTCCTAATGTTGTAACTGTGCTGTTTTGGCAGAGTTACAAGGGGAAAAGTAGTTTGGAAACTAGATAGTATTCTTTCTTAAGCAATAGTAACTATATAGTCATTGTGAATCAGTGGATTACAGGAACATGATTGTGGTGATCACACAGTTGGATAGTGAAGGGGGTGGCTTGATCCTGGTAATGAGTCAAGCGCCAAAACAAGTTTTCCACTGTAGAGGATCATCATTTGTTCATGTTAATGGATTTGGTAATTCAAGTTGACTTCCTAGCTTGGCTACAAGTCACTGGAAAATTGGATTGTGGGACACAAATCTGCTTGGTTGGAACCTTGCTGGTGGGTTGAGCCTGCTGTTTAAACACATTGCATATTGAAAATAAACGTCAAGAAAGGAAAAGATGTCCCTTAACAACTTGAAATTTTCCGCCTAGCCCTAGAAAAACAAAAGACTCCACAGGGCTATAAGGCCGTGAAGCTTGTCCTCTACAATAGTTTTGCATTAGCCTCAATGTTTGATTATTACCTCCCTCCAGAAAAACAATTGTTAACTGTAACAGATCCAGGTCTAACCAGTCAAACTTACTGTTATCTTGCCCTTGACTCTTGTTACCAGTACCTTCCTGTGACAAAGCTTTGAGGAGCTTTGCCTCCAGGGAGTCAATTTTGTGGGACAACGCTTTCTTGTCATCTCTCCAACAAGCCATAATTTTGACACTATTTTCCTCTCTATTTCTTAGCGCCTTAACTTCACAATTGGCTTTGTTCTTTACTTGTTGCAAAATTTCATTGAACCCTAACATCAAGTTCCAGGAGTCCCATGCATAAACTTGATTTCCTTGTGCTGGGGTTCCCTCTCTGGCAAAATAGCCAAAGTATAGTTCTTCAAAAGCTACTTTCACTTCTACCAAAAATTCCTCAGGTGCAATCTTAGAGACCTCCAGACTTGCCCAAGCCTCCTCAAACAAGCTGGTAGGAACTTCCTTTCTTGCAGCAGCAGCCTTGACACAAAGAACCCCAAATTTTTCTCTTTCAAATAGTAATAAAGAAGACATGATAATTAAAAAAGAAGTTGAGGGGAAAGCGTCAAAATTGACAATATCTTTATTTAAAATTAGCTGTTTTTGCTTATATACCATTTGGGGCATATTTGGCTGAAAACCCCAATGGTTCCTGAATAAACCTATGATTTATATCATGTGGTCCATGACATTTGAGTCATCCAAACCTAGATCTTTACCTAAAAGATCACCAATAATTCTCAACCTATGAGAACTAACCTACAATGGGAGGAAGTTACCTGACTCCATTAATCCCAATGTATCAATTCAGCATGGAGCTTCCCCAGCTCCCAGTGCCAAAACCCTATGGATTACACATCCATAAACTCAGCTATCAATGTTCTAACTGGGAACCAGCTGATCAAACATGAATTCCTAGGCATCACTATCTTTATTTAATTATTTTTGAATTTAATGGTTTTTGCCTTAAAACCCATTAAAACACTTTGAAACTCAAACCAGGAGCCACTGCAGCGCCCAGCAATTTCCCCAGGCGGCACCCCAACGCCTGAAAAATTCACTGGGCGGCGCCTCGGCGCTTCTAACCTAATGAATTTGCCAAAATGGCGCTTTTAATCCAAAATTTGGGGGTTTACTTTTGATTAACCTTAACCAAAGCTCTTGAAACAGTCAAAGCAATTAACAAATATAATTAAAAACTCATTAATTATATTCTCATGTATCTATTAATTAATCTTCCTGGTTAATTAAATTGTTTTTGGGACACCTAGTCTCCAAGATTGATTTGGCCAATCTTGCTTTCTATTATTTTATTGAATATAGATACTAAGTTTCCAGGAACCTTTATATGAAGAATTCCAGCCAAACCTATCTACATAAAACAAACAGCAAAAACAGAGCAACTTTATATCTTGGAGTATTTATTTGGCTAAATACTTAACAGTGACTGTTGTACAGTCACACTAACCAACTACCTTATAACCCTACCTTTTATAAAGTGCTTGGCCACAATTGGGGTGATGAGCACCACCCTACTTGCAATTGACTCTTGCATCATCCACCATGTACAGAAGAGTATGTGGTCTCAATTGGTGGCTTTTGCAGAAGACAGTATTTTGGGATACAAATCCCCTAAATAACCCATCCCTTGTATTTTTGCATTTGCATAATAAAAATTTATTCTATTTTAATTTTTTATTTCTATTTTTTTATAATAGTAATATATAGTTAGTAAATTATAATACAGTAGTTATAATAAATAAAACTTGTTTAATAGTAAAATATGATTTATAATTTGTTTATTTAGTTGATTGCCAAGTACAGGTTCATATATTGAGTAGTTAAACAACAAGAGCTCTATTTATCCAAATCAAACTGCCCGCTCCACTTATGTTTTAAACAAGTGATTTTTTAGAACTTGAATTACTTTTTCCTTTTAATATGATTAGATAAATATATTTGTTATGATTAAATCCATGTCATATATAATAATTAGTGAGATATACAAAAAAATCATTGGCTTTTGTGTTGTGTGGCTATAGTGGTACTAAATCAATAAGATCAGTTGATGACTGTTGTGAATTGGGCCTTGGTTGATGTCTTGTGGTTTAACGTCTGTAGTATTGCTTGTGGTAGAGTACAGTAGCAGGCCTAAACACAACTTAATACAGGTCTAATGACTTTGTAGTCTTTACCTTTTAATACTAGGTAACAACTAAGTTGAGTAAAAAGGCATGATTTAATATATGAAAGTATATCTTTTATTTAGAAAAAAGGGAAGTTTATATACTATACTGGCTGCACAATGGATGCAGAAGTGTTATTAACACCTGCACCATTGTCAGGAACATTACAGGATCTTCTGGTGTCCACCAGGCTCTTGAATCTGTGTTCTTTCCATCTTGGGATGATCTGGACAATCCAATGGAGAAGAGTGGATGCACATTACCCTGGAGTGGCTGCAGTTTGCAGCTGCCCATTACAGAAGCTACTTGTAGTTCCCAAACCTGATCCAATCTGGATGTAACAGTACAGCTGTTCTATTGTAACATCTAAGATACAATTAGAAATACAAATCTGTTAGATCTGACAGATTTGAGTGTGAACCAGTTTAGTATTAACTATCAGGATTAATTCCACTGATAGCCTTGACTATTATACACATGCCGTCTAATTTACAACATTTCCCACCACTAGAATGGGCAAGAATATAAATAGAGGGCACAGTACTCAAGGGTTACACATGTCAAATAGCCAAGTTAAATCACCAAGAGCTTCCAGAGCTGCTACAGTTAGAGCCAGAGCAGCAGCCAACAAGGCTGCAAGATTGGCCAAGAAGAAGGGTGCTCAGAATAAGAGCCAGAAGAGGGCTGAACAATTGGTCAAGCAAATTCAAACTTCCCAGGCACAGGAGTCAGTGGTTTAACTAGAAGCTCAACAAGAAGAAGGAGTCACCTGGTTTGATCTTTCTAGTGTTCTAGACTGGAAGGAAGCCAAGGAAGTCAAACTTGGGGAAGGGCCTCATCTTCATGCCTTATTTCAAGAGGTGTTGAAGGATCCCTCTGTATTAACTCAGGCTAAGGTCAAGGAAGGGAATTTTTAACATTTCTGTTTTGATCAAGAAGCAGCACTGAAGTTTGCTGAAGGTCAGCTTCAAGGATTTGAATGGCAAGGGAAGAATTTTGACCAGGAACAGATAGACCTTGTTTTGGCGGTGCTCTGGGGGATAGTCAGAGCTTGGTGCCATGAAAGGAAAGTAGACTTGGAGGTAGACAGTTGGGTTGATAAGGATTGTAAGAACTTCTGTATTCAACAAGTAATGGCTGGTCTTCTTACAGCTTTGAATCTTAAGAGCAAAGATATGTATACCAGGTTGGCCTTACTTGGGCACCTTTTCACAGTTCCTTCAGATAAGCCAGCAGTGGCTGAGGTGGAGGATGTTCTGATGTTATTTGAGGGGCTCATGCGGGAAATGCACAAACCAGACATTGCCTTGAACCGGAAGTACTGGAGCAGAGAGCATCTTTTCTGGGATGCCTTGGTAGTAGGAATTGGGTTTCCAGTCTGGATGGGCCTCAACTGAGTGCAGGCTTGGGATAAATACCCTCATTACCCTATCTTCTGTCTGTGGCACTTTGAGGACTACACTGAGGAGTACATGGCGGCCTGTGTGGTCCTTCCCACAATGACTTGTCATTTGAAAGCAGTGAATTCCAAACACTGCAAGTTCCAATAAAGCCTTTTTTGTATATTTGCCTTATTTTTTCTTTCTGCAATGTGGACAACAACCCATGGCATTTTTATTAGGCTTTTCTTTTTCTGGATTGTTGTCCTAAAGGGGAATTACTCCTAATCACTAGGAGCCATACACATGTATTGTGCATGAACTCTAGTGACCAGTTGTCCAGTGGTAGGTTCCTTTAATTTATAACAATCAGGACCTACTTTCTGGATGACCTTAACAGGTCCTTGCTATAGGGAGGCAAGTTTGCTTTCACATCCATAGCCTCTGTTGCTATAGTAGTAGACTAAATCTCCAATCTGGTAGCTGGGGAGGGAAGGCATTTAGCCTGGGCATGCTCCACATCCTTTTGCTTGGTACTCATGTTGATAGTATATGCTTCAGCCTGTATTCTGATTAAAGTCTTAGCCAGCTTATGGAGGTAATCTTCTGGGGTGACAGCAGGGTTAGGTTTCACCAAGGAGTACAGATGAGGAGGTAAACCAGGCTGACGTCCATACATGAGTTGGAAGGGGGTTTTGCCTGTTTCTCTATGATATCCAATGTTGTAAGCAAAGTTGGCTGCAGGAAGGTAAGTGTCCTATTCTGACTCATGTTTGTGCGCTAGTTTCTTGAGGATCTGCACCAAACTTTCATTAGTATGTTCAACTATTCCATTAGTTTGGGGATGGTATGGGGTGGATAATTTGCCTCTGATACCCATTAGTTGATTTAGTCTGGGTATCATATAGCTAGTCAAGTTGATTTCATTGTCAGTCAACAGTATCCAAGGACATCTGTGGCAGTAGATAATGTGTTCCAAGATTAACATGGCTGTAGTGAGTGCAGACTGATTTGGGATATCCTTGGCCTCAACCCATTTGGTCAACTGGTCCACAGCCACTATAATGTACTTGTTTTTCTCTTTTGAGACTGGCAAGGGTCCCACCACATCAATGGCCATAGTATGGAAGGCAAATCCTGGGCAGATCAGCTTGTGCTGGAATCTTGCTATATTTGGCTATTCAACATTGCAGTCATGGCAAGTAGCCAGAATCTCAGCAACATCAGAGGGCATTCCTTCCCAGTAGCAATGTTGCTATAACTGAGCAAGGGTCTTTTGTATTCCTCCATGTCCTGTAGCCTTGTGTGAGGCAACTACCAAGTCTGTTCTGAGTGAGGGGCATACATATGGCAACCAGTTGTCCTTGTAAAGCTTAAAGAGTTGACCATCTTTAACCTTAGTGTCCACTGAAAGCTTCTTAAGAAAATTTTGGATTTCAGCAGGCTCTTCCCCCCACAAAGATTGGTCAATCAGTAGTTTGTCATAAAGCTCATTGGCAATAGAGGACACAAGGGCAATGGTAGGCAATCTTGATGGGCAATCTGCATTCTGATGGACTGCCCCAGCACGGTGCACTATGTCATAAATAAAGGCTTGAAGTTTGATGGCCCAGCAAGCAAGTCTTCCTTCAGGGTCCTTCAATGTTTTCATCCATTGGAGGGAGGCGTGATCAGTAACCACAGTAAAGTGTACACCATGTAAGTATACCCTAAACTTCTAGTAAGAGTAAATTACTGCCAGGCATTTCCTTTCAGTCACTGTGTAGTTGCGTTCATGAAAGTTCAAGGTGCAAGAAAAGTAGCCAACAGAATGTTCTAATCCATTGTCATCTAGTTGTGAAAGGACACCACCAATGGCAGTAAGACTAGCATCTGTGTGAACCACAAAAGGTTTCTCAAAGTTAGGATAGGCCAGTACAGGGGCACACATCAGAGTCTGTTTCAGAGCGTTGATAGCCTTTTGACAGGTAGAGCTCCAAAAGAAGTCCATATCAGCACATAGAAGGTTGAACAAGGAGTCCCCAAATGTAGCAAAGTTTGGGATAAACCTGTGGTAGTAACCAATCATTCCCAGAAAGACTTGGATATCACGCTTGTTGGCTGGTACCTGCATCTTGGCAATTGCTTCCACCTTAGCAGGTACAGGGCGTAGCTCATCCTTGCTTATTACAAACCCTAGGAATTCTAAGTGTTCCATGAAGAAACTACATTTCTGTGGCTTTAGCTTCAGATTGGCTTTAAGTAACTGTTTGAAGACCACTTCTAAGTGTTGTAAATGCTCAGTGAAGGTTTTAGAAAAGACATTAATGTCATCCAAGTATACAATCATTGATGTGAGCTTTAAGTCACCCATAACTGCATTCATAGCTCTCTGAAAAGTGGCAGGGGAGTTTGTTAGTCCCTGGGGCATCCATGTGGGCTGGAAAAGTCCTTTCTCAGTAATGATGGTACATTTTTCCTGATCCTCAGGTGGAAGATCAATCTGCCAGTAACCACTGATTAAGTCCATGGCACTAAAGAAATTAGCTTCTCCCAATTGGTCCAAAGTATCATCAATATGTGGAAGGGGGTAGGAGTCCTTCTTAGTGATGGAGTTCAGTCTTCTATAGTCAATTACCATTCTATTAGAGCCATCTTTTTTTGACAATAAGGAGGGGAGAAGACCAAGGGATTTTGCTGGGTACCAAAATCTCAGAGCTTAGTAACTTCTGAAGCTCTTTGTTAGCAATAGTCTGGTTTGCTTGGCTACAGCAAATAGGACAAGACCAGATTGGAGGTTGTCCTTAGGTGTCAATGGTATGCTCTACTCCAATGGCTTTCCCAAGGTCCAAGTTATCTTTAAAAAATACTACCTTGTACTTTTCAAAGAGATCTAGAGCCTGGTCCTTTTCTGGTTCAGTGAGACCAACCAGAGAGTCACAAGGGATCAAGGGCAAGATAAAGGGCTGGTTCACAGGAAGTGCTAGCTCATCAAGTCTAGCAAGGGGTGATGCTTGGAGCAAGTTGGCATGCTCTTCTATTCTGATGTATCCCATTAGCTGATTTTTCTGCACAGTCAAGGGGACAGGACCAAGGTTGGCTAGAAAGACCTGGAGCTCTTCCGGTCCAGGCATGACTAGTCTAGGACAGATCCATGGTTCCAGGCGAGATACACCATGATGGCCAAAGTCTTCACCATGTAACCCAGAAGGAATCTCTAAGGAAAGACCAGTATGGTGAATCACTTGAGACCCATAAGGAATGATGAACATGTAGGAAGCGTACAAGGGAATTCCTTTGTACTCCTTGGTTGACAGGGGAAGCATCCTAAGCTTCCTGTGCCATAAGTTATAAGCCACAGGAATATCACTATTGACATACTCCATGTTGATGAATTGAAGCTTCTTCTTGGGAAGGTCAACCACCTTAGCACCATTGTAGTACATGGGGATAGTCTGATCTAGGATTTTGAAAAATATTATCACCTTGGTTGGTAATAGTCCCATACCTTGTCATGAACCCTGTGCTAATAAGGATATAATAACTGTGGTTGTCTATAACTATAGCAGGGGTGGTTACAATCAACTTCACAAACCACAGGGGCAATGACAAGTATGCGCCCATGGCTTTAGTGGTAAGTGGGCTGGCCGTCCCAAATACCTCTTGGTAGTCCAAGTCTGGGGCCAACTTCAATTTCTTGACTAATTGCAAGGAGATGATATTTCCTGGTGCACCAGAGTCAATAATGGCTCAGAATTTAACCTTGTGAACCATCATATCAATGTAGGTGCAGTCCATTCTATCAGTTCCATTGCTTAGAGATGTTACTTGATGGATATCCATATCCTTGTATTTACTAAGAAATTCCTCCAAAGCTGTACAAAAGGTAGGACTGAATCCTTTCAAGGCATCCAGAGAATCAGAGACACTAACAGACTTGAGTATTTGTGCCATTTTTGGCACTATCACTCTCATGTGTGACTTCAGTAGTAGGGAGGGTCAGCTGCTCAGTGTAAGGAAGTGCAACTGTTTTCAGGGCTTCAGGGGTGATCAAGGGTTCCTTCCTTATTCTCCTGCCTCTGGTGAGGGCGTTGATAGCCAGAATTCTATGCAGCTGGTCTTCTTCTATCTCCTGGGAGTCAGCATCAGTGGAGCCTAGGCTAGGGCTTGCTGGTGTGAGGACTCTGGGGTCTGCAGTTCCCAAAATCAGAGTTGTTTCAGGTGGAGGGGCATAGTCAGGAGCACCTGGGTCTTCAGGTGGGAGGGGAGAGGGTGGAGAGAGGGGAGGTACATATACGTGGGCAACCAGGGATTTCTCCTTATCCTGGTTGCTTAGCAGTTTTTTGGCTCCTTGTCTTGAGAGGCCTCCTCATCCTCTTGTTCTCCTTCTGAGTCATACTCCTCTGCTCCTATGTGGTGTACCTTGGGTGCTGGTTGCTTGTATTCTCTAGACATGTGTCCTAGCTTCCCACACTTATAGCAGGTGTGGTTGCTATTGGTACCAGCTGTTCCTTGAGTGGTAGAGCTTTCACCAGTTTTAGGCTTGTCAGAGAAAGAAGGTTTGTTTCTATTCCCTTGGAATGCTCTTGGTCCAGAGGTTATGTGTTGTGTTCTAAGGCGCGGCACAGACACACAACGGGAAATCCTAACCTTAGGATTGGATTCGTACTAAGACTTGTTTAGATGACAGGGAAGGCAAATGTGTTTACCTTGCAGCCCTGGAAGAATAATCTCTACTAGTTGTGGCTAGAGAGAGGCGCAGAAGTACAGAAGACACAAAGATAAGAATGTGAATAGAACTTAAATTCTATTGGGTATAAAGATTGGGAATATATACTGTGTGGCTTTACCACAAAACAGTACATGGACAGTAGGATCACTTGCCACCAGCACTAGTGGGGCAAGTGAGTTGCGCAGGATCAAGAACCCAAACAATTTTATTTCCTGATTTAGTCATCAACTCATTTTGAGAGGTGAAAACAAAAGCAAGCAATTTGTCCTCAGAATAGCCCACCAAAGGCAAAATCAAAACATGGTGAATAGCGGTATTCACAACACTGCCCTCCCCTAGATTGGCCTTAGGGGGTGGTATTTACAAAGGAACTTTGTGTGCACTTGAGCAAAAGGACAGTCACTGGACAGGAGCTTTACAGTATATTCAGACCTTTGCTTAAAGGTCACTTCTAAAGGGCCAATCCACAGAGAGTCCAACTTATGTGTGCTATCACCTACTCTGTGTTGATAGTAGCGTACATGATCACCAACATCAAATTCAGGCAGGGGGGAGCGTCCAGCATTATTGGGAGAGAGCTCAAGCATCTTAGTCTTATATGCAGAAGTGTAGGCAGTGGCATGTATATCAATTATGCGGTTGACTAGGTCCTTAATGTGGTTGTTGGATTCATGGCCTTATCTGAGGTAAGCAGAGGGCCCCCAAGAGCAACAAAGTAGTAGCCTCTTGCCCATACAGAATAGCAAAGGGGTAGTACCCTGTGACACAATGTTTGCTAAGGCGGTACGCAAAGAGAGCGGCAGGTAAGTATAGGTCCCAGTTGGCAGTGTCAGAGTAGGTAAGCTTCCTCATGATAGAGACCAGTGTTAAATTTGCACGCTCAACTTCCCCATTGTTAGAAGGATTGTAGGGGGCAGAGAAGGATTGGTGCAATCCCAAAGCTTTGACAACAGAGGTTACTAGCTTGGCATTGAAGTTAGTCCCATTATCTGAGAGCAGCACTTGAGGACAGCCATGGCAGTAGAAAACATCTTGCAACAGGAAGGCAGCAGTTGTCTTAGTCATGATGTCTTTAGTAGGGCAAGCTTCTACCCACTTGCTGAAGTGATTGACGGCAATTAGGATAAAGCGGCAACCAGAATGTGAGCAGGGGAGAGGACCTACAGCATCAATGCTGACAGTGTGAAAGGCATGTTGCAGGGGAACTAATTTGAACTCGTGGGCAGCAGCTCAAGGCCTCTGTAGCTGGCAGTTGTGGCAGCTAGCAACGACGTCTGGGATCAGCAGGCAAAGGTTCTCCCAGAATTAGTTCTTCTGAAGCCAGTCAAAGGTCTTTGCAATGCCTCCATGCCCAGTCTCTTTATGAGCTTGTGATAACAACGAGAGGCAAAGACTGGGTTGTACATAAGGCAGATACTGGTCTCGTACCTTTTTGAAGAGCTTATTGTTGTGTATGAGAGTATCTTTGGATAGCTTGGACAAGGCCAGTTGTACCTCTTCTTTCTTGCTTTACCAAGAAGAAGGATACCCAATTAGTTTGTATAACCAGTTGGCCTCTGCAGGATGCAAATCAAGAATGGGCATTCTGGAGAGCCCATCAGCATTCTGATGTTGAATCCCAGGGCAATGGAGCACCGTGAAGTCATATCCCTGCAGACGTAGAGCCCATCTAGCTTGGCGCCCTTCAGGTTCCTTAACCTCTATAACCATTTAAGAGAAGCGTGGTCAGTGACAACTGTGAAGTGGGTGCTGTATATGTAATGAAAAAACTGCTTGACTGCATGCAACACAGCAAGGCACTTCTTCTCTGTGACACTATAGTTCTTCTCATGCTTATTAAGGACCCTTGATGAGTAGGCTACAGGATGGTCTACACCCTCATTGTCTAGTTGGGCCAGAATAGCTCCAATAGCAAGATTGCTAGCGTTGGTGTACAGGATAAACTCCTTATCATAGTCAGGATACACTAAGATTGGCGCCTCTTTGAGTTTTTGCTTAAGGGTCTCAAAGGCTTGCTGCTGACTGGCGGTCCATTTGAAAGGGACATTACATAATAGCTGGACTAAAGGTTCACTAGTATTGGCAAAGTCAGGGATAAACTGTCTGTAGTAGCCCATCATCCCCAGGAAGACTTGTACTTCTCGCAAGTTGGTGGGCGGAAGCATTTTGTTGATGGCCTCAACCTTCTTAGTCATTGGGCAAATCCCTGTCTGGGTTACCTTGTGGCCCAAGAATTCAAGACGTTCTTTGAAGAAGGCGCACTTGGAAGGCTTCAGTTTGAGGCCAGCATCTCAAATCTTTATGAACACCTCTTTGAGATGAGCCAGGTGATTGGTGAAGGTAGCGCTGAAAACCGTTATATCATCCAAGTATACTAGGACGCACAACAACTTCAAGTCACAAAGGATGGAGTCCATGGCTCTTTGGAAGGTGGCCATGGCGTTGCAAAGTCCCTGTGGCATGTGAATATGCTCAAAAAGCCCTTCAGAAGTAATGAGTGCGGCTTTCTGACAATCCTCAGGTGATAGGTCAACTTGCCAGTGTCCAGACGCCAGATCCATGGCAGAGAAGAACTTAGAGCCTCCAAGACGTTGGAGAGCATCATCAATACGCGGCAAGGGGTACAAGTCCTTCTTGGTCAAAGAGTTCAATTGGCAATAGTCCATCACAATACAATGACTCCCATCCTTCTTCTTTAAGATGAGTAGCAGGGATGCCCAAGGACTTTGGGAAGGCGCCAGCAGCCCAGCGTCTAACAGTTGTTTGAGCTCTTTAGATACTTGGGCGTCTTCCACACAACTGCGGCAATATGGTTTAGCATGGAAGGGGGAGCGTTGCCAGTGTCAATCTGATGGATAACACCTTTGGCTAACCCATAATTGGTACTGTCCTTAGCAAAGATATTAGAAAATTGGTCTAGTAAAATCTAGCACCTCTTTCTGTTGAACTGGGGACAGTTGTGGGAAGTCTTGTGCAGTGAACAAAGATAGGACTTGCGGCTCATCCTCTGGTAGGTTAAAATCTTGAAACGTGCCAAAGGGATGAAGAGACAGGACGTCAGGAGCGCTCAACAACTTGCCATATCCAACAACCTTCCCCCTAGATACAGTCATGGGGATTGCAGTCAGGTTGGCTACCAACAACTGAACAGGGTCTTTATGAGAGACATCTAGGATTCCAGGACAGAGGTAAGGTTTGTTGCATCCTAAGGAGGGGGGAGAGTACAACTCCAAGAAGGTGCGTTCAGGTAGTTCATAGGATATCTGGGAGTCTAGGATGGCCTGGGAGCCAGGGGGGATGGTGACAGCAGACGTGGCTAGGAGAGGGATCCCTTCAGACGCAGGACAAGCCATGGGTGGACACTTCATGTTTGAAGAGTGGGTGCAATACTTGAGGTTGAAAACCCCAGTGGGATATTCCAAGGCACAAGTCTTGAGGCGTTTCCCAGGAACTTTAACTGGCTCTTCAAAGATTAAGGGGACTTCATAGCCTAGAATAGAGAGGTAGCCATCTTTCAAGTTGATTATCCCATTATATTCCCTAAGGAACTGGGTGCCAACTAGGAGATTGTAACTCTCATTTTCCAAGACAACTGCTGGCGCAGCTAGGAGAAGCTTGCCAAACTGCATGGGTAGAGCGGAGTAAGCCCCTATGGCGTGGGTCATAGACAGTCCAGCTGTGCCATACGACTGGTGATAATTAAGGTCAGGGGCAAGTTTGAGTTTCTTCACAAGCTTGGAGGAGACAACATTGACCGGTGAGCCAGTGTCTAGAACAGCCTTGATCTTCACTTTTTGAATGGATATCTCTACTCAAGTGGTAGTGCAACCAAAGGGGGGAAGGACAGCCAGGATATCTTGAGCCTCTGCTAGTTCCTTATCCCACTTCTCAATCATACATCTTAATCCTGGGAACTCCTTATAAACAGTCTGGAGGGGGAGCAAAACAGATACATTCTTGAAGACAGCATCAGCAACCTCAGCAGCTTCTTCTGACAACTCCACTAGCACGGGGGACCTCTTAGCCTGAGTGAGGTAAGGGCGCGAGACAATTTCTTTGGCTTCAGGCAAAGGCTTAGCAGTAGTTGTAGTCTTTCCTGAGCGTAACTTATAGGGGACTGTAATGGTTTTGGGAACAGCCAGAACAGAGTACCCATATGCATCAGCATTGTCAATATCAGAGTCATCCAGGTCAGAGTCATCAGAGATATTGTGAAACAAGAGGAGGATAGGAGGAGCCTCATTATCAGCAGGCTTGGATTCAGCCATAGAGGGAGGGATTGGAAGAGACTGGGAAGAATTGTCAACCAAGAGCGTCTCTGCCTCTAGGTTGACTGCTCTTTTCCCGCCTGTTCCTTTGGATCAGCTCCTTCAACCCGCGGATTGGTGCAGACTCAAGAATGATGACCTATCTGACCACAGTTGTGGCAACCTTGGCGTCAAGGTGGATTTTGCGAGTTCATGGTAAGAATGCAAGGACCACAGGAAGATGAACCAGAGTTAGAAGTAGCTCAACCTTCCCTAACAACTGCGCCAGAGTGGGTAAGGTGCATATCTTGCAACAACGTCTTTATGCTCTTCATGGAAGAGAGCATAGCCTTATGGGCTTTGAAGTGAAGGCACAGAAGTTGGTTAACCTTGAGGGCTTGAGCGCAAGCCATGTAGGCTTCATGGGCTGTCAACTGTCTGCTTGTAATCAGTTGCTGTCCTTCCATGTAGAATCTGTCTGCAAACTTGGCTAGTGTCTCTTTAGGCTTGAAAGCAATATGCATGAAGGCATCCTTCTTTACTTCCAGGCTAAGGTCACCACCAAACTCATCAATCAGAAGCTGCTTCATATCTTCCCACGTCTCAATGGAGGGTAGTTCTGGCACAACTACCTCTTGGCAGGTCGGGTGTAGACAGGTCAGAATGTGTTCCTTCTTGACTTCATCTGAGGCTCTTTGCATGGCAGTTTTGTAGATAGTTAGGAAAGCTGCAATGGTTGAGGTTCTGGGGTCAAAGACTTGCTTAAAGGTAGGCTTGAAGTGAGTTTTGGGAGTTGGGCCACCATTGTTGCTATCAAGTACGTTTATACGCAGGGAAAACTCTGCCTCAGATTCTGAGGGGGGCTGTCTAGCCCATAGCTGGCAAACACTCTCTTCCAGGGTGGTAAGAGTCTCAACAGCGCGGGCCCCAGTATTGACAGCTTGAGTGGTCTGTTGTGCAGTAGTATCTAAGTGTTGACCTTGGGTGGTCACTATTGTGGAGAGTTCAGCCAGCCTTGAAGTAAGGGATGGCCCCACTGAGAGGCAAGGGGAAAATCTATCATTCACAGATTCAATCACATCATTCATCTCTTGTACGTCTCTATCCAGCTCAGTGTGGTCCCGCTTCAATTGATCCACCTTGTTAGCTAGGGCAATTAATTCCCTAGCGCATTGGATTTGAGGTGCTCCAGATAAACCAGGGCAGCAACCATCTTCATTGACAACCCCAACTGGACTAGCAGCAGTTGCCATCATTCCACGTAGGGCAGCAAGTTCTTGCTGTAGCTCTGCAACTTGGGTAGTCAGTTCAAGAACCTAGGGGTCAGGTTGAGGCGCCTCAGCAGGACGTCCCTGACTGCAAGTAGTTGAACGTAGTTCTCAAATGGCATCCCATATTCTCTGCTCCCTATCCACCAAGTCATCAGAAGGGGGAGAGGGCGGAACATCTGGCTTGGGCGTAGATAGTTCATTTACTTGACTTTGGAGTTTGGCTATGGTAGCAGCAGTGGCCGCTCTTTCTTGCTCAAATGCGGTACTGAGTTCATTAAGGCTGCTAGCAGCAAAGTCCGCTACCTGCTGTAGCTGCTCAAAGGAATATGTACTGAAGGCATTGAGCTGTTGCACAAGTTGCTCAAAGTCAGTGAGATAAGCGTTTAAGGTGGAATCCACCTGAGCTTGCCAGGGTTGTTCTAGCTGGTGAAACTTGTGTAGACGTTCTCTCACGTATTTGGGGATAGACTGGCGCATTTGTTCAATAGAATTAACCAAACGGGTCTGGGAGGTGACAGAGTTGCGTTGATTGTCAGATACCAATGAAAACAGGGAATGAATCCACTGTTGATAGGCAGCAAACTGGTCCCAGTGATGAGTAACTGCAGCTTGCAGAGACAAGATTTCTTGGACATGGAGCCCCAACACCATTTGATGGTGGGCCAAGGCAGGCTGCACAAAGGATGATAGTAAGTGCTCAGCAGAGCCAGCTGCTGAGAGGAGATGTTGTGGAAATTGAGGAGCCACAATTAATTTGTAGTATTTGGCCCAACTGAACTGCAACTGAGAGGCAAAGGATTGCTCCTTCACGGGCTATCCCAAGGGCTACTGACATGACTTGTGCTAAGTCAGGGGTACCCATGGGGTAAGCAACTAGGCGGGGACCATTCCTGAGGTTCAGTATTGTGGGGGTAATAGGTTGGTTGGCAATATCTTCCTCAATAGGAGGACTGGTTATTTCAGGTGAAGTTGACTCTTGTATAGGCAGGGGTAAAAGACCTGAAAACGTGGATGCAAAGGGGATAACCAAGGGGCTTACAGCCCCTGTAGTGAGCACCATATTTGTTGTGTTCTGAGGCGCAGCACAGACACACAACAGGAAATCCTAACCTTAGGATTGGATTCATACTAAGTCTTGGTTAGATGACAGGGAAGGCAAATGTGTTTACCTTGTGGCCCTGGAAGAATAATCTCTACTAGTTATGGCTAGAGAGAGGGGCTGAAGTACAGGAAGACAGAAAGACAAAAATGTGAATAGAACTTAATTTTTATTGGTGAATAATAAATTGGGAATATATACTGTGTAGCTTTACCACAAAAACAGTACATGGACAGTAGGATCACTTGCCACCAGCACTAGTGGGGCAAGTGAGTTACACAGGATCAAGAACCCAAACAATTTTATTTCCTAATTCAGTCATCAACTCATTTTGAGAGGCAAAAACAAAAGCAAGAAATTTGTCCTCAAAATAGCCCACCAAAGGCAAAATCAAAACATGGTGAATAGCAGTATTCATGGCAGCATGGGCACTTCAAAGTCATCCTTGAATGTGAGCAAGTGGCAAATCAGGTCAGAGACATTGTGGGCTCCATAGATTCCAGACTTCAGAGCAAGAGAGAGGTTCTTGTTAGGTTGTACTGCATTGAGCAGAGCAGACTTGACAGCAATGAAGGAAGCAGCCTTCAGGGAGATCAAAGTCTGGGCCTCTAGATAAAGCCTATCAGCAAACTCCTGCATGATTTCTCATTTCTGATGCCTCCCTCCACAAAGTCCATTTTCTGGTTGTTGAGGGCCTCTTTGCTGCCAAACTCATCCATTAACGCCTTTGAGACGTTGGCAAAGGTCTATTCACGTTCTGGGAGTCTAGGTATGATGATTGTTTGGGTCTCAGAATCTAAGCAGTTAAAGATGGAAAAGTTCTTCATTGCCTCATCAGCCCCATACATTGTGTTCTCATAAAATCTCAAAAACATGATGGCATTACTCTTTCTATCAAATTTTGGCAAGTTGACAGGTTTGAAGTTAGGGATAAGTTGCTTGTGTTGAAAAATTGTCAGATGGGAGAGAGGTTGCTTCTGGAAGCTTGATACCTAACTTCTGAGGCAGCCTGAATTTCCCGCAATCTGGTTTGCTCAGGAGTAGCCAGGGGATTATCACTACTCTCTAGTACTGCTTCAGTCATCATGATGTTCCTAGGGACGTTTTTCTGGGCGGCATTGTCTTCATCATAGCTATGGTAAGATTCACTGCCAGAGGAATGTTCCTGGCTACCCAAGGAAAGTCTACTAATTGACCTAGGTTTTTCAAAGTGTACAGTCCTTCCTCTGGGAGGGGAGGCTGGTAGACAAGCAGTAAGGCGGTCAATTTGATCATGGAGAGTAAAGAGAGTGGCTCTGGTGTCCTTGAGCTCCTCTCTGATGACCTGTTTTTCTTTTACCAGTCCACCTACTTCATCCTCTAATCCTTGGATCTGCTGACAGGTGGTCTCAGCAAAGATCAGGTTTACCTGTTCTAAGGTGGCCTGTCTCTGTTGGTCATGCTTGAGACCAGCATGGATGGCCTTATGATCCTTGAATCCTTCAGCTAATTGAGCCTGGAAAGTGTGTAGGTCCCCATAAAAGAAGGTATTGTCCTGTTGGAGTTCCTGGACGTCATTTTCCAAGGATCAGAAATGACCAAAGAGTTCCCTCACCTCTTTATGGAGCATGTTGTTGTCATTCCTGGTGGTCTCATCTGTTGTAGTGCTGGTGGTTATCTTTTCTAGTTCCTGTAAAATGGCCTGGAAAAAGTCTCTGGAACTTTTGATGTGTCTAGTTACTACAGAGATCCAATGTGAATCCAACCCATAATTGGTAAGGATTTGTTGAACCACCTGGGGGATGTTGTTGTGTAAGGATTGCTCCATAGTCTCCATGAACTGGGTTGAAGACATCTGGTTTCTGATCAGCTCAGCAATCTGTTGGTTAACCAAGCCAAATTTTGAACTGAGATTGGAGTACAAAGTCTGTAAGAAGTTCTGTTGGGCTGCAATCAACTGTCTTTGATGCAGAAGAACATTCTCTTGACGTGTAAGATGGACACAATTATGAAAGATAGCAGGATGTACAAAGTATTATAGGTACTCCTTCATCTGGTCCATAGTCTTCATGTCCTTCTTGAACTGGTTGGGAGTGATATGGCTCAAGGTTTGTAATCTCTCCCTGATGGAGGGTCTATACACTGGCAGGATTGCCAGGTAAGCCAAGTTCTCCCCATCTTGTACTGCTCCTTCATCCATTCCTTGTATAGTAGAGTCCAAAGTTTAGGAGTGGGGTACATATATTGGCATTCATAGGGTTAGAGATTGCCACATTCAAATTCAAGGTTTGGTAGCATTAAATGGATGGAGGGCTGTGTACATCTCCCATAAACTGGCTCAGTACAGGCAGTTCCTGGGGATTTTGAGGAGAACTATTCTGGTTGATGGTCTCCAGGAAGGACAGTTCTGGTGTCTGCTGGAGTATGCTTTGCAGGTATGCCAAAGCAGAAGCAGATAGTGGACCATTCCCTCCCTGTGCTGAAACAGGACCACAGCGGGGGTGTCCTGCAGGTTTGGTGTGTTTGGATGAATACATTCTAGGAGTGAGCACCAATGTCATGAATTGGGCCTTGGTTGACGTCTTGTGGTTTAACGTCTGTAGTGTTGCTTGTGGTAGAGTACAGTAGCAGGCCTAAACACAACTTAATACAGGTCTAATGACTTTGTAGTCTTTACCTTTTAATACTAGGTAACAACTAAGTTGAGTAAAAAGGCATGATTTAATATATGAAAGTATATCTTTTATTTAGAAAAAAGGGAAGTTTATATACTATACTGGCTGCACAATGGATGCAGAAGTGTTATTAACACCTGCACCATTGTCAGGAACATTACAGGATCTTCTGGTGTCCATCAGGCTCTTGCATCTGTGTTCTTTCCATCTTGGGATGATCTGGACAATCCAATGGAGAAGAGTGGATGCACATTACCCTGGAGTGGCTGCAGTTTGCAGCTGCCCATTACAGAAGCTACTTGTAGTTCCCAAACCTGATCCAATCTGGATGTAACAGTACGGTTGTCCTATTGTAACGTCTAAGATACAATTACAAATACAAACCCGTTGGATCTGACATATTTGAGTGTGAACCAGTTTAGTATTAACTATCAGGATTAATTCCACTGATAGCCTTGATAATTATACACATGCCGTCTAATTTACAACAATGACTCACAAGGTTCAATATGTGGTTTAAAAAAGCCACTGTACTAAAAAGGGCTCACATTTTATTCAAATAAAATTAATATATTTCTAACTTTTTTAATTTATATTTTTTAGCTCTACATTTAATACAATATTTGGTACATTATACTAAAAATATGTGTCTCTGTATCCAATAAAAAAATTTTATTTAACTAATGTACAAATTCTTATATGTCTATAATACAATCAAATGTCATATTAATATATATAATATCATAAGGTTTGAGTCCTAATAAAAACAAACTAAATAAAAATAAAGCAAATAAAGCCCTGAACACCTATTTATCTGATTAGCTCAAAGGCAAGGGCTTTGAGGAGGAAGGATTCAGAGTGCTTATAAAAAGCTGCCAACACATTGGGTGGCATCTCAAATTGACTGACCTCAAGAATGTTAAAGAGATCTTTGGTGTCCTGTGAGAGCCCCTTCTTTACCTTATTATTGATCTAATCAAACATCTTCTCTATTAGATTCATAAATGGAGAATATGGCAGGATGAAAAGGAGTCTCATTGGACAATCAGCAAGGCAATGACTGGCAGAATGGCTATTTTTATTGATGGACAGGAACTAGGAAACAACCTGATCCACTTTGTGGAGCCCAACATTATCAAGCACAGCAATGTTGATTGTACTGCAATAATTAATCCAAAGGTACTCCTTGACAGTTCAGAGAAAATTAAAAAACTTAATTCTATTATAAGAACCTTTGATCATCTGATGCCAGTCCAACCCGCGGGGACCAAGAAGCGCTACCATTGAATATGTTTGGGAACAGACAGCTGAACAATGTGCTATACCATCCTTGGACTCCTTCTCAGCCCACCCATGCCTAGACCTGAGTGAGGAAGAAAAAACAATGATTAATCTATATAGAATAACTGTATGTTGCCAGTCTGCTTTAGAGCTAGATAGGTCTTGTCATAATTGTGTCAATATTCAATGGTCTTCTTGCTGTTCCTATTGTACAGAGAAATCCCCAATACTTTCCAAGAGAAGCCAAGATTAACCATGTTTTTATAAAAAAGTGTTTTAGAAACAGAAAGCTCAAGCTCTGTGGTCAGCATTGATTAGACAGCAAGTGTGTCCAGGTGGCAATCCTTGGCTACCCATTTTTTTATTGCGTCAATATGCACAGGCTGCAAGAGTTTTGGCTGCCGCTTAGCCTTGACAGATTTGGAAATTTGCCCAGTGTTGTGTATTTGTTGTTGAGGTTGCTGATATATCTGGCTGTGACACCAAATTGGGACTCATTGTCCCAAACTTCCATTCTGCCATTCAGGCAGTTGAGGAGAGCTTCACACTTACTATCTGACAACTGACACCGGTCCTTGGCAGGTACCGCGGCATCCAAGCTACTGGGCTCAATAAAGGGAACAGGGACTTTTGTGTAGAAGGTGGAATCACTCTTGCTTGCAGTGGCGCAGTCAATAGTGGAATACATCACAGGCGCGGATTGCTCTTAAGTGGTGATCAATGGCTCATATGATGGATCAAAAATGCAGGGGCAGGAAGTGGCAACCCTTGGATCCAGAGTGCGGGGCCAGGTGACAACTGGGTAAACAGTTGAGGTGTATATAACTTCATTATTCCCAATGACCTTTGTATGGGAGACTTTGGTAGCAGGCCTTGAGAGTGGCTTCTGTCTTGGATTCAAGCTGGTAGTTCTGTCTTGTGACACAGGAGGTGGTTGACTGGCGCTGACACCTTAGGAGGCTTGTGTGTCAGCATTACTCCCCTCAAGTTGTGCTCTAGGTCTATTATTGGACCCTCTTGGACACCCTTGTGGACAGGCTGTCCTTCAGGCTGGTACAGGAGCTGGTTGGAAATGGGATAGTCTGTCCATAAAAATAAAATAAAAATATATTTTAGATTAATATGTATTTATTTAGATTTTAGGTTTGGGTTTGGGTAGTTGTTTTCTCTTGATTTAGCCTTGAATAGTAACAGAATTTATATACAGTAGTTTTAAAACCTGTTGAGATAAACAAAAAATCTCAGTCCAAAAACAAATACAAGTCAGTCTAAAACAAAATCAAAAATTAAAGAATTTATATTAAATTACAATAGATTTGGATCCAACTTGATTTTTCTTTTAGACTGAGTTGTATTTGTTTTTAGACTGAGATTTTTTGTTTATCTCAACAGGTTTGAAAACTACTGTATCCTTTATTTGAAGTGTATAATATTGTATCTTTTCTAGGTTTGGATAACTTTAAATTTTAATCAATTTTTATGTCTAAACATGGTTATCAAAATTGAATTTTTCATTTGATTTTAGTTATGGTGGAGCTTCTTGATTTGGGTTGGTGTTTCCTAGTGTACTTACTGCACATTAATTTTGGATTCCAGTTCCTGCAATTAATATCTGAGTTTACTAGTGGCATTCAAAATTAATTTGAAATTTGGTTCATGGATTTGACAATCCTGAAATTCCAAAAAACATAGTAAACTTAATGAAAATGGTTGATGGATTTAGACTTCCAAATCTGATTCCAGTTAATTCATTTTTTTATTGGAAATATGCAGCTCAACTTTAAATTTGCAAAGTGTCTATGTGTTCCCAAATTTTTAAAAATTCAAATAAAAATACAAAGAATTCAATTTAATTAAAAAGGTATCCCATAAGTGTGATTTGAAATTTGGACCAGGGATTTGACAATCATGCATTTTTACATTTAGGTTCTGAATTTACAGTACATCACATTCGATTTCCTGACTGTTCTAATTCTCAATATCAATACTGGACTATAATTAGTTCATTTGCAACATTACAATAATATTTTTACATTAAGCAGACTTATCTTTCAAATTTGCATTTTTGGGCTACTTTAATTAAGATTTACTAACAAGAAAAAAAGATACCAAACAAGTTATTTTATAGCAGAATGTGTTTATTTATTTTTATTATTTTTTATGGGTGTAAGGTTAATATTTTATTTATGAATAAAATGATAGTTGTACAAAAATTCACTTAAAATGATTTATAGAAACATTATTTGACATATTATCTTCCTGCCCCTAAAAATCATCTTTTACTTAGCCTTGATTCTAAGTAAAATAACATAATCATCAAAAAACTTCAAGAAAGAGTAAAACATTCAAGGATTATGAAATCATTCTTAATACTGTACTGTAAGAGATAAGGATATGGATTAATAAAATTAAGTTTCAATCACACTGAAGCTGTGCACTAAAGAATATTTAATAGGTCAACTTCTAGTGGTTTTTCATATTTAAAGTGGTTTACAGGCATGGGCTGATGTTGTCCAAGTAAAATGTTGGTGGCCTAAGAGAGGTAAAAAATGGCTGTTTTGTTTGTTGCCCAATCCTGGTGGCTGGGGCTTGATCTTTATGCCTTGGAGTATTAATAGGGTGGCTCCCTAAATAGTACCTTTTAAAAGTAGAGATGAGTGCCCTGGGAGGTTTATACTAAGCAGTATAGGCTTCCTTAGACCAGCTGGGGTGGAAATACAGCTGGGCTTCCCTAGGACAATGGAATTATGCAGCATTAAAACTTATTGTATCAACTGGGGCTGAAATACAGTTGGGTTGCTTTTTCCTAAAGGGGGATGTAAGTTTATCTGCCTATGATTTATGGGCAGCTTTAAGGAGGCCTTATTTTTATCATGCAAGAATAGGGTGCCTAGAGCCTTCATTGGGGTGGCTGTCTAGAGGAGCAGCTGCTGAACTTAATGAATAGGGTGATGTCTAGTGAATAGAGTTGGTTACTCTGAAAATGTCTAAGCTAACTACTTGGGGAACAAATAGGATGTGTATAATCAAGGATTGTTTACCTCTGAAGGCCTAGGTGCAAGTCACTGATGTTGGGCAGGTATAGGATTTGTGGTCAAAGGAGGATGGTAGTAAAGTGAATTCCTTTGGTAATTGTGCCATTGGAAGAAGTAGCAGTAATATACTTTCCACATTAAAAGCTAACCAGAGGAGTGTAGAAGCAAGGTGTTTGCTTCTAGAAGTGATAGTAGAGGAATCTTTGTACAAAGGCAATATTTGTGGTTGGAAGCTGTGTTTAATAGGTAGGTATAGTATTATGTTTTTAGTGTGTGTTTGTAGCATTTAACATAATTTTTGAAGATATATGAAGCATTTCTCTGAAATGGTTTGCTACAAGTGCAGGATGCAGGGAGTTTTGATGGTACAGTTTCCATTGATTTTACTATGAGAGCAAATATATGGGTGAAAATTTGAATGAAATCCAAGAAAAAAAATTTGTATAGTCATTTAATATTAACTGGTTGGGTTTGAATTTAGGTAAATTGTTTTTTAAAACAGGGAAGCCATTAACGCTTTGATGTGCAAAGTGTTAACACTTCCAGCAGTTTGGGAAGTGGACAATTGATTCCCAGTTTAGATTGAAGTGGAACTTCATAAATGGTGAAGTTTTTAACTTTTTAAAATTTGGTTGAGTTAGAGACTTGTTTACTGATGAATATAATTGGTTGGAAGCCAAAAGCTTAGATTATAAGCAAAAAAACAGTGAATCAATCCTTTAAGCTTTTAAGAAAGTAAGGCTGTAAGCTTATTTTATTATTAGAAAAAGTTGGATCCAATAGTTTAAGATTTTTAAAAAAGCCATTATGAAGGCGTAAACGTTGGGAAAAAGGCGCTATAGGTAGGAGACTGGCTGGAAACATTGAAAGTTTCTTTTGGAAATCTTTTGGTTACTAGTGGGATCTTTGTTGAGTGCTTGATCTGCATCTTGATGGTTACACATATGGTTAGTTTGGGCCAACAAGATGTCTTTTGAAGGGATCAGAAGTCTTACTGAAGAAGTAGCTGGTCAAAAAGTCTCAAAAATGGTGGAAAATCAGAAGATTTCTAAGGGGATCTTCCTTCTGTTAATAAAGACTATCTTGATCCCTATTCTCGCTTTTTGTGAAAGAGAACTTTCCTAGTGATAGTGATTTTAGAGCTGGTCAAGAGGATCAGAAGAGGCAAAACTTTATTATGTTCACTCATAGAAAACTCCTGGTTAAGGAATGATTAAAGCGGTAAAAATAAAATTGAGATATGAGATATTGTTATACTGAATATTATCATGAAAACAGCCCTTTAGATGAAGAGACTGCATTTTTCAGGATACCAGGAGTACCTCAATGCTCCTGCAGGTGATGAAGGAGTTGAGGCCAGTACCATCATGGCCCATTAGATGATGATACCTAACTTTACCAGGTAGGAAAGAGCTTTATCAGCCACAGCCCAGGGTCCAGCTGCTGGCAAGGCAGAATTAATCAATCCTGTGAGCGCCAGGTATAGCACTCCCAGGAATTGACTACTCTGACCAGCGGCATCAGAAGTGGGTGGGGTTGAGATGGTCAGCTTGGGCTTTGGGGGTGGTTCCATTGGGATCAAGTAGGCAGCAGGGTTATTGTATTTCCTGTTAAAGACCAAAGGATATATCATGATTTCTCTGTTGTCACAGACAATTTGATATGGATCCTTGGGAGCATCTGGGTGGGTGTGCCACTGCAAGTCTCCCAAGGTCTAGGGTTTGTGATCAGGAATGTGAGGATACTCAGTGAAGTGCACAGGGCTAAATGGAGCGTCAGGAGGGTGATAGTAATCAAAGGCTTCAGTTTTGTCAACTGATGCTTGGCTATCAATCCCTGAGGATGGGTACTGGTGCTTTGGTGTATGCAGATGGAAGAGTATCAAAAATAAGTATGGACACAGATTAGTGAACCAAAGGTTCATAACAACTTTATTTGGTAAGGGTGACAATACAGAACTTTTTCAGGTGCTTCTGACTTATATACTTACTCACATACAAGTGCCTCTGGGCATTCTTCTGGTGCTATCTGTGTGGCAAGGTTTGGGATCTTGGGTTATGCTAGTTGGTTGGCTGCTTCATGGTAATTTTTGGGGTCTTCAGGAACAGTTGCTTGGCTTGTTGGTGGCCCATCTTTGCCTGGCTGATCATTGGTTCTGACAGGTTTGGATGCAGGAGTTATGGGGGTTTTCTCAATTTGATCATCATTATGGGACTGGCTTGAAAGGCATTCTTGAGGTGAAAGAACTTGATTAAAAAAGGGGTCCCCAATTGGGAACCCCAAATTACTAAATGAAGGGTGGTGTCATGAATGACATTTCAATACTTGTATTGAAACCCCAAGAGTTGAACTCCAGTTCCCTGAAGGCAGATCAAACCCTCCAGGACGGTCCAGGACCCACTAATCCGTTAAATCAAGGCTCAAATTGTTAAATTACTCCGCAACCTGCTGGCCTACTATAGAGGATTCCCTGAATGGTTGCCAGACTGGCGCCAAACCGGTGCCAATGAAGACCCATACCTACAAAGGAGATGTAGTCTAGCTAACAGAGGTTGGGGAAGGACCTACTACTATACCTGCCAGCCTGCCAAGCGCCAATACTGGAGTTTTGAAATCAACATTGGAAACCCTGGAATCAAACCTTGACCCTCCAAAGACTACTCAAGTCACCAAAGTGGATGGGAAACCGCCTACTAGTTAAATTGCAAACCCAAGTTGATGAGTTACTCCAAGACCCGCCAGTCTCCCAAGGACAATTCCCCAAATGGTCACCAGATTGATGCCAACCTTGAGCCACTGTTGTAAAGCTAGCAGCAAAGGGTTGCTAATTTCTAAAAACAGTTAGTCAGGGACCTAATTCTTTTTACTATACCTGTTGATGGTATAGTGGCAGCCTGTGAAAGGACAGAAGAATAATAAGGTGTATAGACAAAACTGGTGTTTATTTAGATAGTATTGCACTTATATAGTGTGAGGCAGGGGAATTGCCACCAGGGGCAGAGAGGCACAGACAGAAGGACTTTCTTAATGGAGGAGAGTGGATTGGCAGAGCTAAAAGTCCCGCGCAAGAGAACAACCGCTTCCACACAGCTTTCCTTAAGGAGGTAGATATTAATAACTTCATTGTTCTATTATTAATCTTAGAAGTAAAGCCTGTGCTTTATGCGCGTTTGAAAGGCAAATTGAACATCCGTTTAAGAGGCGTTTTAAACATCTTTATCCCTAGTAAAATCAGGATGCAATATAGCAATTGTGCAATTTTTCTGTTGCTTAATCCCTAGTTGAACAACTTAACGTCTAATTCATTCAGGATCTGCAACATTTCCCTCCACTGGATTAGACAACAGGGTTAAAAATGGCTGGCGTCTCAAGGTGACAGCTATGGTGAACAGTCCCTCTAGAAGAGTCAAAAGAAGAGTCTTGAATAAGATGCAAGTGGTAATTCCTAAGAGACCCAGGCCTACCAAGGCGGTGGAGGTGGATAAGGCCATTAAGAAACAGGTAGTTTTGCATGATGTGGATGGCAGCTATCTGAATTTAGGGATTCATCTAAATCAGCTACTGGTTCCTCAGCTGGCCTTAGTGGGGACAGACCCATTATTTGCTGCATTTTTCCTAGCTTTGAGTGAGCCCAGGGAGGTGACAGGAACTGGGTTGCAAAAGGGTAACAGTATACATTAGCGGTTCTCCATGTGGGCGGCGGAAGAATACTTGAAGGCTCAGCTGAAGGAATTCCAATTTGAGGGTCAAGGGCTCTCAGTCTTGCAACAGGACGGTATCTAACATAGTGAAGTAAGTCCTTAACACTTGGGCAACACCTGGGGTTACCAAGGCTTAACCAGTCAGTTGGAAAACCTCTGACAACTTTGAGCAACGTCTTTGGTGAGCCTTCCAGAAAGTGTTGAAGTCATACACAGTGGAGGGGACTGCTCATCTGGTACCAATGGTGATGACTGACAACCTTGTTCTTTGAGGAACCAACCACTGTGATACCAAGCGGGAGGAGAACATGGGAGTCTTCCTTGAGTGGGCCTTGTCTGTATTCTATGGGGTGGTTGGTCAGGTCCCAGTAGAGTATGCCCTTTGTGAGAGTCTTCTGTGGGACTGTATATTCTTGGGGGTCGCCTTTCCTGTGGACATTGGGGTCAATTGTGTGTCTTGCTTGGTGGGTTTTTTTGCTCAATCCTTGGTCATTGGCTTTGTGGATCTGTAGGAAACCAGTTGTGTTTCTTGGCTGTCATTCAGGTGGTAAAACAGTTGGTGCAGTACTAGAAGAGTCTTGTCAGTCTCCAATAAACACCTTGTTCTTTTATTCTTATTCCTCATACTTTAGTGCAACACTATTGCAAACAGGACAACAACCCATGGAATTTTTTAATTAGGCTTTTGTTTTTTTGGGCTATTGTCCTCATTGGGGCTTACTCTTGGTCACTAGGAGCAGCACACATATACTGAGTGTGTACTCTAGTAATCAATTGCCCAGAATGGGGCTCCTTAAGGGTGTAGGAGTTGGGGCCAGTCTTCTGGATAACTTGAACTGGGCCTTGCCAAAGGGAGGCAAGTTTGGATTTGCGGCTGTACCCTCTATTGCTGAATAATTAGACTGAGTCTCCTACCAGGTAAGCGGGTAAGGCAGGGTGTTTGGATGCAGCTTGTTCTAGGTCCTGCAATTTATGGTTTAAGTTTATAGTGTAAGCCTCTGATTGTAAGCAAATAAGAGTTTGAACCTGCTTGTTAAGGTACGCCCCTGGGGACACAGCCAGGCTGGGCTTTACCAAGGAGTATAGTAAAGTGGGAGGTCCTGGTTGCCAATTTTAGAGCAGTTGGAAGGGCGGCTTGTCAGTGGCCCAATGGTACCCAATGTTATATGCAAAGGTGGCCGCAGGCAGGAAGGTATCACATTCAGTCTCATGTTGGTGACTGAGCTTCCGGAGTATCTGGACCAGGCTCCCATTAGTGCACTCTACCATGCCATTTGTTTGTGGGTGGTAAGGAGTGGATAATGTCCCACAAATTCTTATCAGTTGGTTGAGGCGGGGATGATATAAGTTATGAAGTTGGTATCATTGTCTGTCATCAGAATCTGGGGGCAACCATGTTTTTATATGATATTCTTTGGGATAAACATGGCTGTCACCAGTGAAGATTGGTTGGGAATTGCCTTGGCCTCACCCATTTAGTCAGATGGTCAACAACCACAATGATGAACTTGTTGCAACTGTTGGTAGCTGACAGGGGGCTCACTACGTCAATGGCTCCAGTGTGGAAGGCAAACCCAGGGCGTACAAGTCTGTGTTAGAACTTGGCAACCTCAGGCCTCTCAATGTTGCAGTCATGACAGTTGGCTAGCATATCTACTACGTTGGTGTGCATTCCTTCCCAGAAGCAGTGCTGCTGTAGAAGAGCTAACGTCTTCTGTATGCCACCATGGCCAGTAGTCTTGTGAGAGCACCACTGAGTCCATGCATAGGGATGGGTGTATGTAGGGTAGCCAATAGTCTTCACAAAGCTTCAGGAGTTGTCCCTTAGAGACCTTGGTATCAACAGTTAGCTTCTTGAGATCTCTCTGTATCTCTACCAGCTCCTCTCCCCACAAAGAAGGATCCTCCATAAGCTTGTCATAGAGAGTGTCAGCCATGGGGGATAATAAGGCAACAGTGAGAAGGCGGGAGAGACAGTCAGCATTCTGGTGGGCTGCCTCAGCTCAATGAATGATTTTATAGTCATAAGCCTGAAGTTTAATGGCCCAATGCGCCAGACGTCCTTTGGGATCCTTGAGGGTCTTCAGCCATTGCAAGGAGGCATGGTCTGTTACAACTGTGAAATGTACCCCATGGAGATAGACTCTGAATTGTTGGTAGGAGTATATCATAGCCAGACACTCTTGTTTGGTGACAGTGTAGTTCCTCTTGTGAACATTAAGCATACATGAGCAGTATCCAACAGGGTGTTCAAGTCTGTTGGGATCCAGTTGGGAGAGAACACCCCCAATTGCCGTCAGACTAGCATCTGTATGAACCACAAATGGCTTGGCAAAGTCAGGGTAGGCCAGCACAGGTGCTGCAGTCAGAGTTCCTTTGAGAGCATTGAAGGCAGATTGCCACGCTGGAATCCAGAAGAATTCCTTATCAGCTTGGAGAAGCTTAAAGAGGGGATTGCCCAGGGATGCAAAATTAGGGATGAAGCGGTGGTAGTACCCAATCATCCCCAGGAAGACCTGCACATCCCGCTTATTGGCCGGTATCTGCATTTTCTCAATGGCTTCCACCTTCAGAGGTACAGGGCGGAATCCATCTTGACTAATGATGAACCCCAAGAACTCAAGATGCTCCTTGAAGAAGTTGCACTTGTATGGCTTGAGCTTGATATTAGCTGCAAGTAACCTCTGAAAGACTTCCTCCAAGTGTTGTAGGTGATCATAAAGTTTCAGGAAAACACATTAATGTCATCCAGGTAGACCAAGACACTGGTGAGTTTGAGGTTGCCCATCACTGCATCCATAGCCCGTTGGAAGGTAGCTGGGGCATTGGACAGACCTTGAGGCATTCTTGTGGGTTGGAATAGCCCTTGGTCAGTGATGATTGCACATTTTTCCTGATTAGCATGGGGTAGATCAGTCTGCCAATACCCACTGATAAGGTCCATGGCGCTGAAGAACTTGGTGCCACCCAGTTGGTCCAAGGTATTGTCAATATGAGGGAGGGGATATGAATCCTTCTTGGTAACAGCATTCAGTTGATGGTAGTCAATCACCAAACGGTTGCTGCCATCCTTCTTTTTGACAATCAGGAGAGGGGAATCCCAAGGGCTTTTACTGGGGATCAGTAAGCCAGATCTCAATGGATTGTAAAGTTCCTCTTTAGCCACAGCATGATTGGCTTGACTGCACCGTATAGGTCTGGAACAGATAAGTGGACTGCCTTGGGTGTTAATATGATGAGCAACATCTGCAGCCTTTCCCAGGTCATTATCATCCTTGGCAAACACATCCTTATACTGGGCAAAGAGATCCATAGCTTGATCCTTCTGTTCTTTGGAGAGGCTAGATAGAGAGTTGCAGCTTATGACCAATAGCACCAGTGGTTGCTCACAGGGTAGACCCAACTCAGAGAAGTCTGCAAAGGGGGCGGTCTCTTGCAGGTTGTCATGTTTTTCCAGCTGTATATAAGCCAGAACTTGGTGTTTGGAGACAACCATAGCTTCACAACTCATGTTGGCCAAGAGTATGAGTACCTCCTTCTCACTTGGCATGAGGATGCCTGGTGCAACCAATGGTTCTGGTCTGGAGGCATTAGGGATGCCAAATATTTTTCCATGAGTGCCAGCTAGTAGAGCCAGCAAGAGGCCTGTATTGTGGATCACCTGAGCGCCAGGTGGGATAGTCATATTACAGAAGGCGTAGACTGGAATACCTTTGGCTTCCCCAATTGAGAGAGGTAGCACCTTGACCTTCTTACTACGCAGTGTATAAGTAACTGGCAGCTCTCTGTCAGCGTACTCCAGATTGATGTAGTGCATATGGCGTAAGGGCAGGTCAGACGGGCAATTGCCATGATAGAACATGGGTATGGAGTGGCCCAAGATTCCAAATGTATGGTCTCTATGGTTAGTCACAGTGCCATACTGAACCATGAAGCTAGTCCCAATAAGAATTTCATAGCTGTTGTTTTCCAGAACTATAGCAGGAGCAGTGGCCATTAGCTTCCCAAAGCAAAGAGGGAGAGAAGAGTAGGCTCTTTTTGCTCTAGTGGTCAGTGGCCCAGCAGTACCAAAATATTCATAGTAGGCCAAGTCTGGTGCCAGCTTAAGCTTCTTAACCAGCTGTGAGTATATAATGTTCCCAGGGGCACCAGTATTCAGTATGGCCCGGACAAGAGTCTTGTTCACTACCAGGTTGATATAGGTGCAATCCTGGCGGTCCTCTCTGATCTCCACAATCTTTGAGACCTGGTGTACACTTAGTCCTTTGAAATTCTCCAGGAAGGTAGCCATGGCAGCTCCCATAGCTGGGCTTACTTCCTTGAGGGATTCTAGTGGTGCTAAGACGTTTACTGTGCAGAGAAGCTTGGCCAGTTGTTCAGCACTTCTCCTCATGAGTGACTTCAACGCCTGGTTGAGCCAGTTGTTCAGCATAGGGTAAGGACACTGTTCTCCGAGCTATATGGGGGATAACCACCTCAGGGCGAAGTTTAGTCCAATGATTTTGCGTGTTAACAGTGAGGACTCAATGGAGGAGGTCCTCTTGAACTCCGTCAGACTCTGCATCCTCGTGTATTAGTTGGTAGTTGAAGTCAATCAGAGAGGTTTCATCCTTAGGGTTAGTCCCAGAGGATGGCAAGGCAGCAGGCCTCTGAGCAGGTTTTTTGGGGGGCAGTGGTATGGGGGAGATGAGGGTGTCAAAATTACAAAGGCAGCCAAGGATTTCTCCTTGTCCTGGCTGCTTAGTAGTTTTTTGACTGGTCCTCATTGTCCTCCTCAATATCAGCGTCCTTGGTGTAGTCCTCCTCAGTGTCCTCCATACCTACATGGTGGATCTTTTGGCATGGATTCCTACATTCCCAAGAGAAGTGGCCAGTCATACCACATTTGAAGCAAGTACGGGGGCCATTGTTGACTGGAGCAGACCCAATCTTGTTGGAAGGCTTGGGCATCTCAACAGTCACGCAGGGTCTATGCTCAGATTGCTGGCAAGGGCGGCCTTCAGTAAGAGGTACTTTGAACTCCTCCTTGTTGGTGCGTAGGAGGTGGATCAGATCTGGTATGGTGCAAGCATTGTAAATGCCTGACTTAAGAGCCAGAGATAGTTCCTGATTGACACGTACAGCATTGAGGAGTTCTGACTGCACATCAATAAACTGCACTGCACTCATAGACAACAGAGTTTGAGCTTCAAGGTAGAACCTAGAAGTGAAGTCTTCTAGGTTTTCCCCTACCTTTAACTTGGTGTTGGTGAAGTCCATCTTGCGACCAAGGAGTGCTTCTTGGCTATCAAATTCTTTTGTCAAGGCTCTGGAGATGTTGGCAAAAGTCCAGCCATTCTCAGGGAGACGTGGCAAGATAATGGTTTGAGTCTCAGCATCCAGACATTCAATGATTGTGGAGTCCCTCATGGCATTTTCTGCACCATACATGGAGTTCTGGTACAGACATAAGAACATGGCCACATTGCTCTTGCAGTCAAACTTGGGTAGATTGACGGGCTTGAAGTTGTTGGAGACATGTTGGAGGGGAGCAGGTATGATCCTCACTGGAGAGCGGGTGAGACGGGAACAGCTGAGAGTGGAGGCAGCAAACCTAGCCTCAGAGGCGCGGCAATAATTTTCCTCTTGCTGGGCTTTGTGTTCACCTTCTCTGTCTTGAGCAGCACCAGAAGCTTCAGGGGTGGCCAGGACGTCATCCTCAGACTCCAGTACTGGCTCTAATACTTGTACAGCGTTGGGAGCCAACCAAGTGTGGTCATCATTGCTTTTGTAGCTATGGTAGAACTCAGGACTAGAGGACCTCAGTGGACTGTGGTGACTCTTGGAGTTAATGGACATAGCCTGTAAGTTGACAGCCATAATCTTACTGTCCATCCTATCTAATTGGCTCTGGAAGGCGTCCAGGAGAAGTTGTTACTTGTCCAGCTCATCTTGGTAGACCTTGTTCTCCTGTTGGGTGATATCCAAGTCATCTTCCAGAGAGGTGATGCGCTTTTTTGGGTGGCAAGCTCATCTTGGAGCAAGGCTATTGCTTCCTTGTCCTTCCTGACTTGGGTCTGGCTGTTGGCTCTGTCATACAATTGGCAAAGTTTGAGACAATCCTGAAGTTCTGACACAGTGTGGTAGTCATAAAATAGTAAGGCAAGATTGGCACTCTGCTGGACCAATTCCATCTGCATCTTCTTGTAGTGATCAAAGAGCTCAAGTATGTCTCAACCAAGAAGGGCGCTGGAAGGAGAGTTGTTGGTGGCGGCAGATGTGGGGGTGAACAAGGGGATGGTGGCAAGGCGGCAGGCTAAGACGTCCACCTCATGAGTCAGGCTTCAAACCATGGGGCCAGTCTCCAGCATGTGAGTGGTAACCACACTAATCCAATTGGCGTCTACACCCTGATGGGTGAGGGTCTGTACCACATGCACTGGAACTAGCTTAGCTATACCCGCTTTGATGGCATCAACCCAGTGGAGCATGGTGTTCTGGGTGTTGGTGACTTTGGCAAGATACTGATTGACAGTGGTGAAAGTATTGCCAAACTCAGAGTAAAGGACCTGGAGGAACATCTGTTGGTTAGATATCAGTATTCCCTGGTCATGCACTAGGCTTTGGATGCGGCCCAGGTGCATTTAGTTGTGGCATATGGAAGGATGGGCAAATTGTTGTAGGTAGTCCTTGATATGTTTGACAGTACGTAGGTCACAGCGGAGCTGGTCAGGGTTGACCTGGGAGAGATTCTGAAAGCAACCCAAGGTGTTTTCAGCAGGAGGCTTCTGAATGGCCAGGTGTTCAGAGCAAGAACCATTGTCAGCAGCACCAGCATCCATGGTGTGTATGGCATTACAGATGGCATCCTTGGAAGGTGAAGAGTTGGCGTCCATCTCCAAGGGGGCAGGGGCTTGTAGAAGCAGTAGTTGGCCAAAAACAATAGCCTGGGGCCGTTGATGTTCTGGCATGAAGTGGCTTAGGTTGGGCAGGCCATAGGGAGTGCCTGTTTTTTCCCCAGCATGGGCATTAGCAGCAGTAAAGGCCGGTACCTGGTGGTAAGGAGAAGCAGTGGCAGGAGACTGGACCAGGGGCATTCCTCCCTCTTTATTGAAAGGACCGCGGGGGTGGGGGCTGTTGGTGGTGTAAGACATGAGCGCCAATGTTGTAAAGCTAGCAGCAAAGGGTTGCTACTTTCTACGAACAATTAGTCAGAGACCTAATTCCTATTACTATACCTGTTGATGATATAGTGGCAGCCTGTGAAAGGACAGAAGAATATAAAGGTGTAAAGACAAAACTAGTGTTTATTTAGATAGTATCACACTTATATAGTGTGAGGCAGGGGAATTGCCACCAGGGGCGGGGAGGCAAAGACAGAGAGACTTCATTAATGGAGGAGAGTGGATTGGCAAAGCTAAAAGTCCTGCATGAGAGAACAACCGCTTCCACGTGGCTTTCCTTAAGGAGGTAGACATTAATAACTTTATTGTTCTATTATTAATCTTGGAAGTAAAGCCTGTGCTTTATTTGCATTTGAAAGGCAAATTGAACACCCGTTTTAGAGGCGTTTTAAACGTCTTTATCCCTAGTAAAATCAGGATGCAGTAGAGCAATCACACAATTGTTCCATCGCTTAATCCCTAGGTGGATGACTTAACGTCTAATCCATTCAGGATCTGCAACAGCCACCAAAGATCTGAACCTATGCAGAGGTTGTAGCTTGCCTTAAGGAGTTTAAAACAAAACCTATTATTAACTCTGCCAATGACCACCAGCAACTGCCAGCATGCCATCCAGAAAGGGTAGTGCAATTGAACTACTCAGGTGACATAGTGAACAGTGGCGGCAGAAAGAAGAATTGCCACCTCTACTCACCAGAACAGGCACCACCTGGATCTGCCGCCCACAAGACCCTAAGCCAAGATCCACGCCCTGCCAGTGTCATGCCTGCAAACCTGAACCCTGCAAAAATTGAAGAAGCAAAATCCCATGGTATAAAAACCCCAGCGGTATGGTGAGGACCACATTGTCATTTTTGATAATAAAGTTTTATGAACCTTTGGTTCAAACAAATCTTACCTTATCTAGTCTTAGTGATCTTCCATTCAACTCTGTTCAAGTAGACCATCAGGCAACCGCCCCCTCTGGAGACCAACCTGCCAATCCTACCCAGGCACTATACCGTCCCCCAGGAGCCCCCTTTGGACCTGTGCATTTTGCCAAATACCCACCCAACCCGGCCTACGCAGAGTATAGCTTGAAGACCATCCTCATTGCCAATCCCTTGGCAAGGACTAGAGAAACTGAATACATAGGACATGAAGGAAATAGGATCAAGGTGCCGCCCTTATTGTTCAATGACAAGTACAATTATCTGCCTGCCTACTTTGTTCCCATGACTCCGCCCTTACCCCATGACCTGACCGCCCAATTGAGACCCCTACCGCTGCAGAGACTATGTCCATCCAACTGTTTGGAGTACTATATATCACTCTGACAGGAATGGTGGATTCCATGGTCCCTACCTCTGGACCCTGGTCCTTACTTGGGCAATACATGTCTTACATTATCAAGTTAGCACCCATTCTACAGTGGGCTTTACCCGCCAACTCAGTCCAACCCCATCCCAAGCCGCCCAATGCCTCTATCTATGCCTGGGTTCCTGACAAGTGGGCTTGAACTGGAAGCACTGGGCAGCTAACATAGCCCACCCAGGCCCATTCAAACCCACCAAGGCTTGGGTGTAGCTTTTGGGGGGCAGAATGGGCCTGTGGTGCTAAAGGGTTGGAGGGATGGTTTGAGAGTAGCTGAGCAACTGGAAACACAACAGGACTATTATCTTCTTACTCAACAGAACATCTATTTTTGGGCTCTGCAAGAGTCTAAGATGTGTAAGTCAATTGTAGTGTATGTGTATAATTTCTTGTTTATTAGGGACCCCAGGGGGTCTTTTTATACTTGAGGAGGAGGAGGGAAAAAGGGTGAGTCATGCTGACTAGGGTCTAGACTGTCAGGCAATAAGCTTATTCTTGGAGGACTGAAACATACTGGGGAATATTCAGAAGGAAATGGGTTGGATTGGGCAGGAAGTGAACATTTGGGCATGTGATCTGAGGTCAGGTGGTTGCAGCACATAGTAGGGCTGTCTCTGGGGAATAGAGGGTAGAATAAGGTTTCAGACTACTCTCTTTCAGGGTTCCCACTTTGGCAAAAAGAGGGGCAGAAGATCACTATACCAATTTACATAGTGGGCACAAGTGATGGGTCAATAATTGATGCATCTGCGGCTAGCTACAGATGCTCCAATTGGTCACTAATTGTCATAGGAAAACCCATTCCAATGGGTCGCTCTCTGACGCATCTGCAGCTAGCCGCAGGTGCATCAATTGGCCTGTAATTGGAGACAACGCTATGTAATTCAGAGGGTTACCTTCCGATGATAATAACAAAAAGGGAAGCAGTTCCCCTTATATTTGTCCAAATAAGAAGGCATTCCAAATAAGGCACTACTAGGGAGTGGCACCCAGAACCACAGGGCCCCACAGCTGTTGCCAGGGTGGGAATGATTCCCACCACCCGCTTGTCCCACCTGGCAGCATGGTGTGGGTTCAATTCCCACCTGGGGCTTCGAAACTGTTACTTCTGTAACAGCTTTTGTGGACCATGTATTGCTGTGAAATACATTTCCCCTGGTTATTAATTGCCGATGACAATTGGGGGCATGGTGAGTCACTTTTAGAGTTGTCAGATAATTCACTTTTGTCCTTTCCTTAGAACTAGTATCTCTGAAGATCTCACCTCAACCCAGTTGGTCCCTGGCTTTGACCCAGGACACACCTGGGTGACCTCCCAGGAGCGCCACACTTCTATAATTAATTAATATAAATTATTGATTATTTTACTTTTCAAGTGCACAAATCTGGTGCTTTCTGAAATTGGGTTAGTTTTTCTATCTCAACAGGTCTAAAGACTACAGTGCTTATAAAAATTGAAATCTTGATGCAATACATTGTAAAAATATAAATCATTATCAAAGGTGCAAAATACAACTTTAAACAATACAGGAGCTACCATTAATAAAAAGCTTAATTTTAAAAACCAATGGATTATTGTTAATAACTTCTATATGATACCTATTAACTAATGAATTTATTGGTGATATCCAATAGATCATCCAATAATGATTTGACATTTTGGAGAAGGTGGGGAGGGATATAAGAAGCAAGGGCAAAAGCTGAAATGGCTTGGGAGTAATAGTCTATGGCTTCAGTCATTTCCTGAGACAATATGCCAGTAAATTTCTTAGCTTTTAGGATGATGGAGAAACGATGCCTGGCAATCACAGCTTTGACAAGGAATTGTAAAGCAAAGTGATCAAGGGAGGAGACTATAAATGCTAGATCTTTTTGAATGGCTTTTATCTTAGAGTTAGCTTTAAGGGCATGGTGAAAGGTGTATGCTTCTTTCTTGGAATACTCATAAGAAGATGAGTTCAGCAGTGTGAAGGTATGGTTGGGCGAACTGTCTTTATGTGGCTCCTGGCTTGTCCAAGTAGACGGTACAGTCGCATCCCATACAATGACGCGCCTCTTAAACGGCTCAGACTTACAACCCGAATCACACTTGCTTCGCTTCATGTCTTTACACCTCATCTGATCACTAGCAATGGCTCCTCTTGAACAAGGATATGATGGTGGGCCAGCCAGTTTATTTTCTTGGTTGATTAAAGATGCTTTGACTGTCATATCCAGCAAGCAGTTAGTTTAAGTATATACATTCGATTTTAGATCCATTCTTTGCCGTTGTTCTCAAATTAGATCTCATTCTTTATCAATAACATGATTTGTCATCTTGCCAATAATGACCAGTATATTTATATATAGCGGACTTGAATTTCTTTTATTTATCAGGCCATACAATTTTTATTGAGCTATTTTAAATATCCAATGAAAAATAAAATATATCATTTCTTGTTAAACCTATCAATGATAAAATAATTCTTTTTTCAATAAGAGAGGCATTTCACAAGCCATACTTAGCTTGTTTGATTGTAGAATGGGATCATAAAAAACATCACCCCAAATTTGTCACTAAATCACTCCTTACAATTGTATTTTAGTTTAGCATTTTTGAGCTATTTAATAAGAATCTGAACCCAATTAAAAAAGGCGCCTTAACAAAGTGACATCATTTTAATCAAAATCAGCTGAGATGGCTTGAAGCAATGGCCACGTGGCGTAAAGTTATTACTAAGGATGCTTGGCCCAGAGCAGCACTACTTATTACACAAGCGAAAATCAATTGCTTGTAACCCTTTCTTTTTTTCCTTCATGCATTTGTTGACCTGTGTTTCGCCGCAAAACGGAACTGCCAATGATATGATTTTTTTGTTGATTAATTCTTGAATTACCCCGGACCAACAAGCCGGATTAGGCCCCTCAAGTTTGACGATCAGAAGGACCATCCCATAAAGACGTAAAATAACCTATTTTTAGAAACGACGTTAACTTTGAAAAAAAATGAAAAGGCATATTGTGATGTCGTTAACGTCGAATTCGATTCAATGAATTTAATATGTCGGCTAATGGTTCTGATTATAAAAGTGAATCCACTTCACATCAAATAAACCGTTCTTTAACCCTCAACTTTGTTTTTGGATTTTTTACAGTTCACCTCTACAATGTTCTTTCCCTACAACCAGACCCCATGATATTCCATTGGACATGGGTTCATTCATGTGTCAATTGAATCTGGCCCCAATTCCGGTGGAGTCGGCGGTATCCAATTCTGTTGGAACTGGGCCCTTTTTTGAGCCACGTGGAGGATCCATTTCAGACCTGATCCTATCTATTCATGGGTAGACTCAGATTAGCTTAAAATTTATTATTTTAAATATTGAAACTAAAATGAAATTTGAAGTCAAAGAGTATATAAAATAATTATTTGATTGTTGTTAAATATATGGCTTATTTATCGTTTTCTTTTGTCGAAGCCACACTCCCTTGATTTCAGACTTGATTACCTGCCAGATGGCAAGTAGGTGAAGCTGAATTCTGGAGAGATATGGTACCACCCCTACTAACATATTTTTTTATAAAAAAACCAGATTCCCTACTTCTAAGGAATTCAATTTTTCCGACTCTGTTTTGCCTTCTTTTTTAAGACAAAAGTTAGAATCCGATCTGGAATGATCCACTGCAACCTTTTTAAATAATCAAATAATATAAATAAAAGCGAGTCTATCTGGCTGTAATGTCAGCCCAAGTGCACTCAAGCCGTAAGGGATTTAACTGAATTAATTTTTCTATAATAATTAAATTAAAAAGTTGATGGCCAAGCCAAAAGCTTGATTTGGCTCATCCTTACATACAATACCTTACATGCATCTCTGAAAGTATGAAGGTTGAATTTGGATGAGTGTAACCTAAATTATGTAAAATAAGAATATAAGCTACTTGAACTTTAATAAATATTTATTTAATTGATTGAGTTTTAAATTATGATTTTACCCATACAACCATATCAAATAGCTTATCTATGAAGATTACCCGACTCCAGAATGTGTGGATTAAAATTCGAAGAGAAGCAGCAATTGTTTGAGATGCTTTTATATGATTGGGTGTTCAAACTCTATTGAGGATTGATTTGACCACAAAAAAGAGAGCTTGGTCAATTTAAAGCGATAAAAGCCTTGATAATTTAAAAAAAATTGGTCAATTTAAAGCGATATGATTCAAATTACAAATATAAATATTATTTTAAGTAATAGATACTGGCTTGCACTTTTCGATTTAATTTGTTTTGAACTGAAATAATATAATATTCCACTTGGATACATCAGCTGATCCAAGCGGCTGTATATTGTTTCAGAGTAAACCTTACTTACTATTACACCATCCCAAATAGGATGTCAGTGGAGTAAACCGGTAGCAATTATATTACAAATAATTCATTGTTTTTAATAAAATTTAGAGTACCTAGATGAATTCGTCATTTGATTCCTATCAAAATGATACTAAGCTCATAGCTCTAGATGCTGGCATATAGATTGAAGTGTTGGAATGGGCTCGTGTCACAATCAAAGGTCTGGATTCAACATGATACATATAAATTCAGTCTTAATACACACTAAAAAACTAAAGCCATCATACCTGTGAATACTAAGCCAATATTAATTATCAATAGCTTATTTTAAAGCTACAGATCAGCTCTATATTTTAATAAAACAATGAAAATCAAATATTAAAAAATTTAAATATCTATTTACCTTTGCTAAACTTAATAGTGATACTCCACTTATTGTAAGACTTCAGAATTTTTTAACAACAGCTGTAGTTGTATCAAAGCCTGTGCTTAACTATCACCAATAAATTAATATTTTCCAAGGATTAGAAAGATGCAGTTATGATCAAGAAAATAGTTTTGTTGATGAGTCTTAACAGAAGGAGATTGAATTGCTTGAAATAATAGAACTGAGGGCCTTTACACCCAATTCTATAAAAATGAGATGGTAGGGAAATTATGTTTAGGTGGGATTAACTCATAATTTGAAAGAAAGTATTTATTTTCAGGAGTAAAATTCTGACAGCTGGAATTGAAGGCTTTTGGCTGACACTATGTTGGGCTGAAATATTTTAGTATTAGCGGAAATATAGGTGACCAAAGATGGTAAATGAAAAACAAATAATAAAAACATAAACCTTGGCATAAATGTAAAAATAGGAAATATCAGTTGATACTTAAATTTACAGTACTGACACTTATTTATATTGATATTTTATATTTATACTTGGAATATGTGATTTTATGTTAAATAATGATATAACATCTATGATTACTGTAAAGTTACGCCCCCTTGGGCCTCTACTTCAATCCTCACCAAATGCTTGGGGATCTCTGCCAAATTAAGCTTGTATATTTATCCATAGATTTACCAGAAAAAACCAAGAAAGGTCCTAGCACTATTGTCAAGGAGCCGTACATACAAGTATTCTGGCTGTCACCAACACAAGTAACATCCAGCCATTGCCTGTTTTGATGCCAATCTAATAAAAGGGTTGGCATTCCTGAAATAGCAGCAAACCAATATCCCATGACTTGTCCAGATATCCAGCTATCCTAATCCAACTCACACATGACCTTCAATATTTTATCCAACTAGAATCCCCGCCACAAGCCCACAAAATATATAAGCCTGAAGTATTATCCAATAAAATCACTCTTCTTCTCTAAGCCTATCTTTTAAGCTTTCCCAGAAGTTGCTCCTCATCATTGGTAGCAGCTACAGTTTTTCTTGATCACACTCATGAAAGGGAAATGACTGAACAGAACCCACTCACCTTTGCCCATGTACTGAACCAGGCTACATCCCAAGACATCTGGAAGATGTACTTCCATGCCCACAACATCAACAAAGATATACCAAGTGGATGCACTGTATTATAAGGGCTGTTCATGACCAAAGCATGCACCAAGATAATTCAGTACAGTTGCTCTTTACAATCACAAACAAATAACCAACCATTTATCACAGGCAAAATCACCAACACCAAGTACATTGGTATTGACAAATTCTTTGGCAAAAACAAAGAAAATGCTATAAACTGGCTGGACCACTCAGCAGCAAAACTTTGCACCAGCCACATCCCTCACAAAAAATGGGTCCAAGAAGCCAGAAAATGCCTGTACAAGGCTGCAACTAACTGGTTTGCTACTTGGGTTGGCTCAAGAACCAATGACCAGCTTGACAACTGGGAAGAGTTCAAAGCTGACATCACCCACAACTTCTGCGTCACCAAACCCTCCAAGACATTACAATACAGCTCAGCAATCTTCCCCAGAAGACCGCTGTCACAGCCTACGTCAATGAATTTGAAGAAATCAATGCAAGATCTAAAATCCATCACAAGCTGGTAACATGCATACAAGAGCCTCATTCATCAACAGAATTGAACCCTTGGTTGCTGCCCTAATCCGCCCAGAGGCCAACACCTCCATGCCTGTGCTCATTGCAGAAGCCAAGCACACAGAGAAGTGTACAAATATGGTATATGCAGAACACAACAAAAAACATTCCTCCAATGGCAATGGAAGAGCTAGCTTGTCGTAAAAGTTGCAGCAAAGGGTTGCTAGTTTCTACAAACAGTTAGTCAGAGACCTAATTCTTACTACTATACCTGTTGATGGTATAGTGGCAGCCTGTGAAAGGACAGAAGAATAATAAGGTGTATAGACAAAACTGGTGTTTATTTAGATAGTATTGCACTTATATAGAGTGAGGCAGAGTAATTGCCACCAGAGGCAGGGAGGCACAGACAGAAGGACTTCCCAAATGGAGGAGAGTGGATTGGCAAAGCTAAAAGTCCCGCGCAAGAGAACAACTGCTTCCACGCAGCTTTCCTTAAGGGGGTAGATATAAATAACTTCATTGTTCTATTTATAATCCCAGAAGTAAAGCCCGTGCCTTGTGCACATTTGAAAAGTGAATTGAACACCCGTTTTAGAGGCATTTTAGACGTCTTTATCACTAGTAGAATCAGGATGCAACAGCACAATTGCGCAATTGTTCTGTCTCTCAATTCCTAGATGGACAACTTAATGTCTAATTCATTTAATCTGCAACATAGCTCCAATGGCAACAAACACCAAAACACCCGCCACACCAGTAACAATGACAACTCCAATTGAAACAATGACAATCACAGCCAAAGTGCAAAATTGCTCCCACCCCAAGAAGGATGATACTGCCAAAGTAAATAATGCTGAAACAACAAACCACTAAAAGTCTGACCCCACATTCTCTGACCTCAAAGGTCTCAAAACAGAGGAACAGGGAAAAGAGAAGGGGGAAAAGTCTTAAGTGCCCCATTCTCCCCCCAAACTGACAAGAAATTGCACCAAGGCACAAAATTTGCTGCATGCATCCCACATGTCCCGCAAACTTCTATCTTTATGAACGTAAAAATTAAAGATTACTCACAACTTCTTGTCTACCCATGCACTTATAAATCACATACACATAAAATTTTATTTGACTCTTGTGCTCAACACACCATGGTAAGCAAACCATTTGTAACCAAATACAAAATACCAGTTGTCAAATCCAACTTCAAATATGCCAGAATGGCAGACAAATCAAAGGTTTTACTTGAAGGCAAAACAACTCCCTTCAGAATTACCTCCAAGTCATACAAACGTCCATTAAAGGACTTGTCATGAACAACATAAACTACAACATTGTAGTAGGCATGGACTGATTATCCCAAGTGAATCTCAGTGTATGTTGGAAAACAAGGACCATGACCAGCAAACACAATGGAGCCAATTTTAACATCCTCAAAGAACCTAACAACCTCATTCTGAGGGACACAGCCTTTGTCCAAGCCATAAACCAGGAAAACATAGTACCCAGAAATTGTTGTTACTACTTGAAGAAGATATGGCTTGAGGTTGGAAAACCAAAAACTGGTCAAGGCGGCAACAAATTGGCTCCACAATTTCTTTGGTTTAAAAATTGGGAGTCCTACAGAGCAGCTGGGAGGCCACAGAAACTACCAAATTAAAGCTACAGACCACAAGATACTACATAGGTATGTACACGGGAAAGATTTTATATACTATTAAATAATCAGCAAAAATTGAAACTGTATATGAATTTTTAAACATAAATTTATTGAACTACTACAGTAGTTCTGGTGAATTTTCAGGAAATATTGGGCTTGTGAATGGTGATTATGTGGCAGGGTTTAATTTGTGTCACCAAAACTCAAGAAGTGATCAAAAATTGAGTGACATCATAAACAGTTTTTGGAGCCATAAAACATTGAATTACCTATTTTTGCGTTTTTGCAG
Organism: Entomophthora muscae; assembly: GCA_014839935.2. Lineage (NCBI taxonomy): Eukaryota > Fungi > Entomophthoromycota > Entomophthoromycetes > Entomophthorales > Entomophthoraceae > Entomophthora > Entomophthora muscae. Next base: position 10,531 of record QTSX02001718.1, on the reverse strand, counting down.
CTTTTTGGGCTTGATTAATTATTAAAACAGAATTTTTTGTGTGCTTTTCCATAACCCACTTTTCTTCAATGACATGATGTAAATTAGCCAGATTTTTAAGGGTTTTTTGCTAATGGGTGTTGCTGCTTATTTTCTGAGGGAAGGAAATCCTGGTTGTGATGGAACTTTTCCTGACAAGGAGGCCATTTGTATGATAATCTCAAGTCCAACAATGTCTCTTATCTCCAGGGTTATTTTACCAATTATATCTTTATTAACCAAGAGTCTTTCATGAATGTAAAGACTAAATTTTTGCAACTTCTAATTCTCTTGATCAGCCGCAATATCACTGTCACTAGGGAAGTTCCATTTCACAAAAAGGGAGAATAGGAGTTGAGATAGTCTTTATTAAAACAGAAGAAAAAATCCCTTAGAAACCTTCTGATTTTTTGTTGCTCTGTAGACCTCTTCACTGGGTAATCCTTCAGAAAGGAATTCTAAACAACTCAGAAGACATATAGTTCTTCCAAACCAACCAGGTGTGTAACCATCAAGTTACAGATTAAGTGCTCAACAAAGCTCTAACTCACAACCAAAAGAGTTTCCAAATGTCATCTTCAATTTTTCAGTTGTTCTTCTATTTATAGCGCCTTTTCCCAACTTTTATGCCTTCAAAATGGCTTTCTAAAAAGCTTAAACTGTTGGTGCTTGCTATTTCTATAATAAAGTAAGCTTACACACTTACTTTTGATGAGGAGCAACTTTTGGGGAAGCTTCAAATATGGAATTAAGAAGAAGAGAAGTATCTTTTATTGGGTAATACTTTAGACTTATATAGCTTGCGCTGTGGTGGGGATCTAAGTCAGATCAAAGATAAGGATGGTAATGTGCAGAATGGATTCAAGCCACAGGATACTTGAACAAGTCATGTGAAATAGGTTTGCTGCCTTTCTTGGTATGTAGAATGGTATATTGAATTGGCACTAAACCAGGCAATGACTGGATGTTAGGTGTGTTGGTAGTAGCCAGAATACCCATAGATCCAGCTCCTTGACACCCCTCTTAAGGGGTTACTCTGGCACATCAAGAGGGGGCTTTGTCTTGAAAGCTGCCGCCTGATTTTCCTGGAGTTGTTTGCTAGTGGGTACTAGCCACGTCAAGTGTTCCCCTTTGCTGAGGCAAAGGCAAGATCTATGGTATTTCTTGATGACGGGGTCTTTGGCACCTTGGAATTTCACTAGATAGGTGTTTATGTCTGGTTGGTATCTGAAGACTCTTCCTGGTCCTCTGTGTACTGAATACAACTTCTTTCTGTCTTCAATAAGGACCCAGAAAGGGGAGTTGATTGGGAGTGGTTCCTTGGTGGAAGACACATTTTGTGCTTTGACTCTCTTGCTTTCTGCTATCTTGGCTTTATACATGTGGGTCATTATTTTAGGGATTAGGCCATTTTCTAATACACATGCTGCCCAAGTCGCAGCTAACACAGTTCAATTTTGAAAAAATCAAATCACAAATGTTTATATTTAAAACAGTAATAACTCAACAAAAAGTTAATATTTTTTCACACTGTAAACTATCAAAATGAAGCTAATAATTTTATCTTTCCATTGGTTTTAAAATATTAATACATATATTATTTTGAATATTAAGCAAAAGCAATTTAAAAGAGCATATATCAGATTTTATTATATTATTTTGATAATGAAATAAAATGGATTACTTTAAGCTTAAAAAAGTTAACTTTTCATTAATCAATATATTCTTTTTATTTGACAAAATTGAAGATAAGATCAAGCGCAGTATTTCCGCATTTTTATTTTATTTAGAAAGCTTAATTATTTAGGATTTTATGGTAGTTTGAAGTTAGGATGTTAATTTATTTGCTTTTAGATGAATTTTGAGGTTCAAGTGAACTGCAAACCTCAAATTAAGCATTTTTTAAATATAATTCTTTACTATTTTATCATTTTAAAAATATGTGGAACAGTTATAATTAAGTTAACACATCATTTTAATTGATTTGCATAGATTACAAAGAGGATATGATGTAATTTGATGCTTAGCTGATACAAATATATCACTTGTGCATGAAAACTGGGGATTTCATTTATTCTAGAAATATAAATTCAAGTTGAAATTGTAAATAAAGCTGTCGCATCATTTCTTTCAGAATGGTGTCATAAGGCTTGGTATATAAGAGCTAAAGCACCACCTAAGGTTTACTTCAAACCATCTTCACAAAAGGATATAATTCCTGTGTTGTAACTGTGCTGTTTTAGCAGAGTTACACAGGGAAAAATGTTTAGAAGCTAGATAATAATCTTTATTGGGAGATAGTGATTATATAGTTCATGTGAATCAAGGATAATAGGAACAAGATTGGTGATCACACAGCTGGATGGAAGAAGGGGGTGGCTTGATCCTGATAATGAGTCAAGCGCCAAATCAAGGTATCCACTGTAAAGGATCATCATCTGTTCATGTTGTTGGATTTGGTAATTTGAGTTGACTTCCTAGTCTGGCTTTGGGTTACTGGATAATCAGATTGCAGGTCACAAACCCGCTTGGTTGGAACCTTGCTGGCGGGTTGAGCCTGTGGTTTTGACACCTGCAATCAGCACTCTTTTGCAAGGTATCTCTACAAATCATCTCTTTATCAGCAATCAAAAATCCAATATTATAGAATCTATTAACTTTACTTCTGCAATGAAGCCATTTTCCTCACTGGGAGCATCAACAAAAAGAGAAAGAATTGCTATGCTAAAGAAAGCAGTCCTCTTTGTTTCTGGAGGCAATCTTAATTCCTTCATCAATTACTTTCTCACTCAAACTGAGTTTGGAAAAATAGAGTTTATTCCTTTAATTCAAAATCAGAAACTAAATGGGATAATTGACAACTTAAAAGATCTTCTGAAATCTGCTCCTCAAAAGCATCTCCCAGCCTTGAGATCTCTGGTTACTTCCAGTTACTCTTTAAAAGAGCTTACTGATATGGGATTTAATATACCAAATGTGAGTTTGAATACTCAAGAAAAATAAATAAAAATAAAAATACAAGCTTAAATAAAAAAAGCCAAAAATATAATAACTATTCATTAAAAAAAGAAATAATCAAAAAAATTAAAAAAAACTACTGGAAAATTCTTTTGAAACAAGCCAGTTTACAAAAAAAGCACCAGAAAAAATTTATAAAGACATTGAAAAAGAAATGAATGAATATTCAACTGAAATAAAATATTCTCTGTTAAAAATAAAAAAAGAAATATATGAAAATATGAAAATAAAAAATGAAATTTCAATATCACTTTCAACTTATTATAAATTAATACCAAAAAATATAATAAAGAGTAAAAAACAAACTAACATGTGTAATATTTGTAACTTAAAATCATCCTTAGAAAAAAGAAAAGAAGAATGTGAAAGTAAAAACTTATTATTGCCAGAATCTATAAACAGTGACTTAAAAGCTATTAATCAGCACCAAGACTTTTATGCTCATCAAAATAGGGAATATAAGAAAGATACCCATGAATTAGATACAGTAGTTTTAAAAGCTATGGCAACAAGCAGAAACAATTCAGATTTAAACAAAATGAACTCAGATTTAAACAAAATTAAAAATAAATGAATTTATATTGATTTAAAATAGATTTAGATTCATTTCAAGTTTGTTTAAAGCTGAGTTCATTTTGTTTAAATCTGAATTGTTTTTGCTTGTTGCCATAGCTTTTAAAACTACTGTAATGAATCATGTATTATAGTCATAGATTTTAAGGAAAATTTAAAAGTTGGTGGTGGTCCAATTGAAACCAATAACTGTTTTTATTCCAAAAGACCTATTTCTTTATTGGGGTTTACATTGGTATTTAAAGAAAACAATAAAGTTAAATATGAATACCATGATTTTTTATCTCAAATATTGTCTCATGATTATTTTTTTTCAGGTGAATTTCTAATAAGTCTTCTTAAATCAGATAAGTTTAAAAAAATAAATAATATCAAAGTATGGACTGATAATGGAAACCATTTTAGATCCTATGAATTCTTATATTATCTATTTAAAGAGGCACCACAATACATTAAAGGGTCTATTAAATACAATAGATTTGTAGAATGTCATGGGAAAAGTATTGTTGATGGTCACTTTGGTGTAATATCAAAAACATTAAAAGAGAAAGAAAACCAGCTTTATATTAAGAATATAAATGATATTAAAAATATTTTTGAGCAAGAAGAAAAAAGAAAAGAATTATATAAATCAGCGCTATCAGGCTCAAATATTTCTCAAAAGTCATTCTTTTATATTTATGAGAGAAAAGTTAGGCCTACAAGGAGAGAGCTTGAAGTTAAAAATCTGTGCATTAATCTTTCATATTTGATGAAAGATGGGAAGTTTTATATTTCACCTTTAACATTTGAAAGTTTCTCAGAATATTCTGAGATAACTTATCATTTTGAAATCACATGATGATACCAGATAAACAAAAATATCAGAAGATGCTAGTAGTGCACTAGGGCAAGTTCATGAAGTAGGGCAGCTTACTAGAGGGTGTATTTTAAATAGAGTTATCAGTCTTTCAAAAACAACAACCTTTTTTGAAACAAACTAAGAATATTTATGATGAGCCAAAGATAGGGTAATATCATTTATAACTTTGGGGCTGCTATTACTCTCCCATGCAACTCATCATAAATATTTTTAGCTTGTAGTATGTAGTAGCACTTAAGATATTTCCAGAAATATTATAAGGTGCAATTTTCAATTCTAAAATTGATAAATTATTTTTTTTTTAAAATATCTAAGCCCAAGATCAATTAAAGATTTGACATTGATTGTATTTTAATCTTTCTGAATAATTTGAATATGAATAATGTAATTAAGTTATAAAATAATCAGCCCAGCACTTAGGCATAACAAGAAAATAATGACCCATGTGTTGTAGTGCTGGGACTTGTTCCACTATGGGATAGTTTCCCGGGGGATCTTTACATATGGTTGGCTATTGCAGTGACTATCTCTAGTTTGCATCCATATGTTAGTTCAAACAGTGAGTAGCCTGTCCCTTGGTTGGTGTGTACCCAAGATACTAATAATACATGTTTCACATATAGTGGCTATGTGTCTTTGGCTTTGCCATCCATTATTTTCTCAAGGGTTCTGACTAGGCTGCCGTTGGCCTGTGGCCTGTAGGGCAAGGTTGTAGAGTGTTTGATGTTTTTTTTTATTTTAAATTGTTGTTTACTACATGACCTGATAGCTCTGTGGCTTTATCTGTTATGATGTAGTTGGGAGTTCTGTAGTTGGCTATTATTGCCTTGTTGTTGAAGAAATTTATGGTTTCTGCTTTGTGGTTCTGTGTTGCCACTAGGTGGGCCAGTGTGTAGCAAAGTCAATGGCTAAAATTAGAAAGTGTTGTTTAGTTTTTGCTTCTGGGAAGGGTCTCACCATGTCCATTACCTAAACCTTGAATGATTCAGGGTCTGGTACTGGATTAACTGTTGGCTGTAGAGCCTTGATGCTGGCGTATTTCACACACACTGTGCACTTTTTCAGGACATCAACTATGTTTTTGTTTAAGATTGGGCCACCATACTATCTCTTTTAGAGTGAGGTATAGGTTGTTAGACTTTGTATGTCCTAGGAGACAGTGGTGTCTTAGTATTGTGTCAATTATTTGTGCAAGTGGGATGTAGGAGACATGTTTGTCTTTAATTATACAATAAACTGTGTCATTTGATATGTGGAAATTTTTTTCATTCCTTACTAATGTATCATGGGCTAGTTGGTGTGTGGAGGGGTCTTTCCTTTTTGTCTTGTACTCAGTGTTATATAGGTTGGGCCAGTCAGGGTCCAAGCGGTCAGGATGATCCTCTCTTGGCTGACATAGTCTAGAGAGAGCATCAGCTGTGACCAGCTCTGCCACCTTTTATACTGAATGTCTAAATTGAGCTTTTAAAGCAGGGACATCCATTTGGCTTGTTGCCGTGTGAGTGTGTTCTGAGTTTTGAAATAGATTGAGTATTTATGGTCAGTTAAGACTTGGACGTTTAAATGTCCTTCTATGTAATATCTCTATTTTTTGCATTTGTGATATATTGCTAGCAATTTCTTATTGTGTATTGGGTATCTCTACTCAGTGTTGGTTATTTTTCTACTTTTGTAGCATACTGGTAGGAAGTCTTGATGCCCTGACTGGCAGATGCGCAGGACTGCGCTAATGGCGGTGTTGCTGGCATCTGACTCAAGCTTGTAGCACCCGTTATTATTAGGGTATTGCAAGATTGGTGCTTCAATCAAAGCTTGTTTCAATAGAGGGAAATTATTATTGCATTCTGGTGTCCAGATGAATTTCTTTTTGGCATTAACTTTGGTTAACTCATTGATTGGTGCAGTGAGCTTTCCACAGTCATTGGTGTATTTCCTTAGGTAAGCTATCGTTCTGAGAAAGCATCTAACTTGTTTAACAGAGGTGGGGTGTTGCATGTTATTTATGGCTTTTATTTTATCTGGGTCTTCTTTGATACCACTTTCAGAGACAATGTGGCCCAAGAACAAGAGTTCCTTTTTCATAAATTTGCACTTGCTAGGATTTGCATAGAGTTTGTGCTTTGCAAGTTGATCAAGTGACTTGCAGACATGCATGAGGTGTTCCTCTTTGGTTTTTGAGAATAGGATGATATTTTCAAGGTAGCATAATGTATTTGAGAGGCCATTTAGTGCTTGGTTTATCATGGCAACAAATTTTGGGGGGCTTGGTCTTGCCAAAGTTCATTACCCTAAATTCAAAAGATCCAAATTGTGTACGGAACACAGTTTTTGGTATGTCTTTTTCCTTTCTTTCAACTTGGTTATAACCTGATGTGAGGTCAATTTTGGAGAAAAATTTGGCTCCTGAGAGTCTTGCAAAAAGATTCTCTATGAGTTGAAGAGGATATTTATTCTTTATTGTGCTTGCATTTAGTGCTCTGTAGTCAGTTACTAGATGAAGAGTGCCTTTTTTTTCTTTACAAAGAGCACTGCTGTCCCCCACAGGGATTCAGACAGACAAATGAATCCTTTGGCTAGATTGTCCTCAATATGGGTCTTGAGGGTTTGGTTTTCCATGGAAGAGAGTCTGTAGAGGGGTGCAGGTTTGGACATGGCCTTGCATAGGTCAATGCCATGTTTGGCCTCCCGTTCAGGGGTAACTCTGTGAGCTCTTCCTTAAATACATGCGCCTATTTGTTTAGGAGTGCTGCAAGTTCTGGGCATTAGATCTTGGTTGTTTGTATGTTATTCAATTTGGTGTACTTCATTATATGGAGGATACTGTCTTTGGTTAGACGTTCTGAGTTGTCCTGATTTATGACTTGGACAAATACTGTGTCTAAGGATGAGATTGTTAGGTTCTTTGAGAATGTTGAAATTGACTCTGTTGCGTTTGATGGACATAGTCTTTGTTTTCCAACATACACTGGGATTCACTTGGGAGAACCAGTCCATGCCTTCTATAATGTTGTAGTTTATGTTGTTCATGGCAAGTCCTTTGATGGACGTTTGAATGCCTTGGAGGTCAATTCTGAAGGGATTTGTTTTGCCTTCAAGTAGAACCTTTGATTTGTCTGCCATTCTGGCATATTTGAAGTTGGATTTGACAACTGGTATTTTGTACTTGGTTACAAATGGTTTGCTAACCATGGTGTGTTGAGCACCTGAGTCAAAAAAAATTTATGTGTATGAGATTTATAAGTGCATGGGTAGACAAGAATTTGTGAATGTCTTTAATTTTTACCTTCATAAAAATGGAGGATTGCGGGACACGTGGGATGCAAGCAGCAAAGTTTGTGCCTTGGTGCAATTTCTTGTCAGTTTGGGGGGAGACCGGGGCACTTAAGACTTTTCCCCCTTCTCTTTTCCTTGTTCCTCTGTTTTGAGACCTTTGAGGTCAGAGAATGTGGGATCAGACTTTTAGTGGGTTGCTGTTTCAGCATTGTTTACTTTGGCAGTGTCTTCCTTCTTGGGACAAGAGCAATTTGCGCTCCAGTTGCAATTGATATTGTGTTGCAACCAAGTTTTGAGACTCACCTACTAATGTATCTTACAATACACAGAGACGCTCAATAAGTCACCCCTTGACGTATCTAACGTTATGGATTAATCTGATGGCAATATCAAATGGCGGGTGTCAGGAAGCCAGTCTTAAGTAGAGGCCTTGGGCGGCTCAGGGTGAGGTACGGCCAAGCCGGCGGGTAGGGCCCACCAAAGAACGGGTGCTAACTTGATAATATAAGATACAGATCGCCCAAGTAAGGACCAAGGTCCGGAGTTGGGGACCATGGAATCTACCAGTCCTGTCAAAGTAATGTAGAGTACTCCAAACAGTTGGGTAGAGGTGGTCTCAGCTGCGGCGGTGGGTTCCAACGGGCGGTCTGGTTGTGGTGTTAAAGGAGGAGTCATAGGAACCAAGTAGGCAGGCAGGTAATTGTACTTGTCTTTGAACAGTAAGGGTGGGATCTCAACCCTCTTTCCTTTACATCATATGTACTTGGTACTTTTAGTCCTTGCCAAAGGGTCAGCAATGAGGATGGTTTCCAAGTTGTACTCTGAATAGGCCGGGTTGGGGGGGGGGTATTCAGTAAAATGCACAGGTCTAAAGGGGGCTCCCGGGGGACGGTATAATGCCTGGGACAATTCAGCAGGTTGGTCTTGGGGGAGGGCGGCAGCCTGGTGGTCTACTTGACTGGAATTGAGATGGAAGATCACTAAGACTAGATAGGGTAAGATTTGTTCAAACCAAAGGTTCATATAACTTTATTATCAAAAATGACAATGGGGGTTTTGCTGTACTGCCAGGGTTTTTATACTCTGGGACTTTGCTTCTTCAATTTTTGCAGGGTTTAGGTTTGCAGACAAGGCACTGGCGGGGCGTGGGTCTTGGCTTGGGGTCTCAAGGGCAGCAGATCCAGGTTGTGCTTGTTCTGGCAAATTGGAAAGGCGAAACTTTGTTTTGCTGCCACTGTTTGCTATGTCACCTGAGTAGTCCAATTGCACTACCCCTTCTGGACGAGAGACTGGCAGTTGCTGGTGGCCATTGACAAGGTTAAAAATAGGTTTTGTCTTAACCTCCTTAAGGCAAGTTGCAACCTCTGCATAGGTTTGGGTCTTTGGTGGCCCAAGGTTGGCATCAATCTGATGACTATTTGGGGAATTGTCTCTGGGGGGCTGGCAGGTCTTGGAGTAACTTGTTAACTCGGGTTTGCAATTTAACAAGCGGGCGGCCCCTGTTCACTTTGTGTGACTCAAGTGATCTTTGGAGGGTCCTCTGTAGTAGTCCGGCGGAATGCGGAGTAATTTACCAATTTGAGCCTGTCTTTTAACGGATTGGCGGGTCCTGGACTGGACTCCTGGGAACCAGGGTTTAACTCTTGGGTTTTCAATAAAAGTATTGAAATGTCATTCATGACAGCGGGTACTTCATCCTAATTAGGAGTGCTACCAATTCAACTTGCTGATCCCTGCACAAGTTATTACTTGGCTTTAAACCTTACATGGGACTTTCCACTATGCCACCCACTTGTGGCTTCCCCCATATGGTATATCAATAACAATATTCTACAATATACAATACCTTATTCTTATTATTCTGTCCTTTCTATTGGACTGTTGTCTTCCCCAATTCCAAATACTGAATCCTCGTTGGTTCAGTTGCAACAGTGGTAGCAGCAGTAGGTTGACAACCTACTTAAAACAAAATTCCCCCTAATAAAGGACAGAGTACGGGCCGTATGGCTACTCCCCAACAAGAAACTTTCCTGCCAATCTCCAAGGGGGACATCCCCTACAGGTATGTCATCTATCAAGGCCAGCTAGTCCTCACAAGCGTGTACAATTGGCTCTGACTCAGGCAGCGTGACGCCAGCGTCACCCCGCCCCAGTCAGACCTGTCCCAACACATGCTCAACCTTCAGCTAGAATCCTTTGCAGAGGGCGTTAAGGGGGCTGATATTGTCAGTTGGCTCCAATCTACCAAAACCTGCCTTTGTATCTGTCAGATCCCTGAGCCCATGTGGGTTGCCACTGCATTGGCCGCCTCACGGGGCCCATTGCCGTGTGGTTCACCAACTGGGCCAGTCAAGAACTTGACGTTACCTGGGCGGCATTCCAAGACGCCACAAAGTCCCGCTACAGCAAAACCTTCTCCCCCATTGTTGTGGGAACTCCTCTTCTAGCAATCAAACAAACTGGTACTGTTTCTGAGTACCTTGCCTCCTGGCAACAAGCTCTTGCTGCTGTCCCCAAAGCTGTGACTGATGGAAATGCAATGCTACTCACTCTCATCATCAATGGGTTTAAACCCCATATGTGCAAGTGGGTCCCCATGGGTTGCTGCACCTCCATCAATGACTTCTATAAGGCCATTGTAAGGCTAACAACCAGGCCTCAATGGGCTTCTGCTGTACCAGTGACGCTCCATCCCAACCCTATACAACACCTGGCAATAGCCACAATCAAGTAGGCCGCTGCCAGCCCCGTCAGCAGGATAATGGAACTAAACGCCCCCGCAAGGGG